>JAUKNK010000649.1:607500-860000 GCA_030765055.1 Mantis religiosa | reverse complement strand
AACCAGGAATACGACGCTCCATTAGAAGTGAAGTATTGGCGGCACCCCGCGGAAACAGCAATCATCCACCAAGTCGAAAAACACACTCTCTACCAGATTGAAATATATACAGACGGCAGTAAAACCGGAGGAAAGGTAGGAGCGGCAGCAATCGTATACACAAATGGAGAAGTGACCCACAGATTTAAGTTTAAATTGGGTGAAAATTGCACAAACAACCAGGCAGAGCAAATCGCTGTATTGAAAGTCTTAGAAAAACTCCAAGAACTACAGGATATTAAAGAAAACAGGAAAAGAGTAGCAATATACACTGACAGTCAGATAACTCTAGATTCATTGAAGAATAAAATGAAACATCCCAGCTTAATAGAATCTATCAGAAGTAAAATAATTGAATTGACAGAACAAAACTGGATAATCCACTTTGGCTGGGTCCGAGGACACGCTGGGATAGAAGGGAATGAACTAGCCGATCGATTAGCAAAGGAAGCAGCTGCAGAGGAAGGAGAAGCAGTCTACGAGAAAATATCCAAGGACGTAATTATCACAAGAGTGAATGAAGATGGAATCAGGAGGTGGCAAACAGAATGGGACAAAACATCCAAAGGTGCGACAACGAAGGAATTCTTCCCAAGCATCATCGATCGTATCAAGAGCAATATAAGAATTACACCAAATTTCACTTGCATAACATCTGGACACGGCAATATACGAAGCTACCTGCACAGATTTAAAATCATGGACGAATCAATTTGTCCATGTAATACAGGAGAACAGACTGAAGATCATCTCTTGTTTCACTGTCCTATCCTCGGCAAACAAAGGAAGGATCTTGCAGCAGCCATAATTCACCAGGGCGGGAAATGGCCGACTGCAAAGAAGGACCTCACAAGAAGATTCATAAGACAGTTCAGCAGATTCGTAAATGCAATAGACTTTAATAAGTTATAATAATTGTGATAGATATTGTGACCACACTGTGATTTTACGCTAGCGAAATGTCAATATATAGGAAGTCATCTTGTCAAGACATTGTTAAAAAATATGTTATGTAAATTAACTTAATTAAATTAATGAATCATTGTGACCGACACGTCAGTTCAGAAGCGCAGTACTAAGATATTATTATACTAAAATAAGTGGTTCAACAGTATTATAAAGGTCGCAGGCTAAAAAAATAGAACAATGTACTTTGGCCAATGTATCGCAAGTCGCTCTGAACCGATGTCTCGGAATATAAAGCATGTAGTATTACATTGTAATGGGGCATGCTGCTCAGACTTTTTCAATAAAAAAAAAAAAAAAAAAAAAAAAAATAATAATAATAATAATAATAATAATAATAATAATAATAATAATAATAATAATAATAATAATAATAATAATAATAATAATAATAAAAATAATAATAATAATAATAATAAAAATAATAATAATAATAATAATAATAATAATAATAATAATAATAATAATAATAATAATAATAATAATAATAATAATAATAATAATAATAATAATAATAATAATAATAATAATAATAATAATAATAATAATAATAATAATAATAATAATAATAATAATAATAATAATAATAATAATAATAATAATAATAATAATAATAATAATAATAATAATAATAATAATAATAATAATAATAATAATAATAATAATAATAATAATAATAATAATAATAATAATAATAATAATAATAATAATAATAATAATAATAATAATAATAATAATAATAATAATAATAATAATAATAATAATAATAATAATAATAATAATAATAATAATAATAATAATAATAATAATAATAATAATAATAATAATAATAATAATAATAATAATAATAATAATAATAATAATAATAATAATAATAATAATAATAATAATAATAATAATAATAATAATAATAATAATAATAATAATAATAATAATAATAATAATAATAATAATAATAATAATAATAATAATAATAATAATAATAATAATAATAATAATAATAATAATAATAATAATAATAATAATAATAATAATAATAATAATAATAATAATAATAATAATAATAATAATAATAATAATAATAATAATAATAATAATAATAATAATAATAATAATAATAATAATAATAATAATAATAATAATAATAATAATAATAATAATAATAATAATAATAATAATAATAATAATAATAATAATAATAATAATAATAATAATAATAATAATAGTTGCAAAATTTCGAAAATGTAAATGAAATAGTGGACCTTAGTTTTTCAGGAATTACATCAGCATGTCATTCAGCGTTCAAGGTGTCAAAAGCAAGGAGACAGACAGACCAGAAACCGGTACCTTGGTGGACAGACGAGCTGACAGTACTAAGGAAAAGAACAAATGCTTTACGAAGAAGATACCAAAGGACTACCAATAGTGAACATCTAAGAACGGAGAGAAAAACAGCTTATTTAAAAGGGAAAAGAGAATATGAAGATAAATTACAACAAGAAAAAATAAAGTCATGGAAAACCTTGTGCTCAGCACAAAATGAGGCGAATCCTTGGGACATCATATACAAACTAGCATCAGGAAAAGTTAGAACCACTCCAATATTAACTACACTCAAACGCAACGATAACACATACACGGAAGATACTTGTAGCACTCTGGAATACATGCTTGCTCATTTCACCCCCGAAGACAATCAGGAGGACGACAATGAAACCCACAGAAGAATAAGGATAGAAATTCAAAAGCCAATGCCAACAGATGACGACAAAGAATTTACGAGTGAAGAGATAATCTCAAGTTTGAAAAAAATTAACTCGAAGAAAACCCCAGGGATGGACGGATTAACTAGTGACATAATTCTCAGAGCATTTAATATCTTCCCAAAGTATTTCACTGCACTGTACAATATATGCCTCAGAAAAGGAAAGTTCCCACAGAAATGGAAACACTCCATTATTATTCCAATTACTAAACCCGGAAAAGAAAACTGCAACGATGTCTCCAAATTTAGACCTATCAGCCTGCTTAACATCGGGGGAAAACTGCTAGAAAGACTTATGATAGACAGAATTTTATTCCATATAAATTCTAATGACCTGTTCAACAGCAACCAATATGGGTTCATCCCACAACGTGGAACAGTTGACGCTGTAATGCAATTAAAGGAATTTGTAGAAAACAGTCTGAAGCGGAAACAGTGCACAATTGTAATAAGCCTGGACGTGCAAGGTGCATTTGATGCTGCCTGGTGGCCCAGCATTTTGAAGAACCTCAGAGAACTGAAGTGTCCAAGAAACTTGTACAATTTAGCCGCAAGCTATTTTGGTGAAAGAAAAGCAACTCTAACAATAAACAACTACAGCGCAGAAAAAGAAATCCAGAAAGGCTGTCCACAAGGCTCATGCTGTGGCCCGGGATTCTGGAACATATTATATAATCCCCTCCTGAATCTACCATTCTCCAAGAGAACTAAAGTTATAGCCTTCGCGGATGACTTGCTCATCTTAACAAAAGGAGACTTCAAAGCAGAAGCAGAAAATTACGCAAACCAGGATGTGAAGAAAATAGAGAGATGGGCTCTTAACAACAAAATGGTATTCAACACTAATAAGTCAAAAGTGATGTTAATATCAAGGAAAAGAAGGGGCGACAAGAACGTCAGTATCCTCCTAAATGATAGGGTACTAGTACAAGTAGAGGAAATGAAATATCTAGGAATTCACTTGGATAGCAAATTTAACTTCAATGCGCATATAGCCCACACAGTAGAAAAATCTCTGGGACTAATCAATATGCTGGCAAGAACAGCGAAACATCAATGGGGCTTGGGTCATAAAGCGCTCAAGACAATTTATGAAGGCGCGCTCGTACCAATCTTAACTTACGGAGCTCCCGTTTGGAAGGAAGCAGTGCAGAAGCAGAAAAATATTACAAAATTCAAGCGTGTACAAAGACTCATGAATATTAAGATAGCCAAAACGTTCAGAACAGTATCATATGAGGCCTCGTGCGTGTTAGCAGGAGTTAAACCTATAATGATAACAATAGAAGAAAAAACTGAAATATATACAGCAACGAAATCCCTAAACCAGGAATACGACGCTCCATTAGAAGTGAAGTATTGGCGGCACCCCGCGGAAACAGCAATCATCCACCAAGTCGAAAAACACACTCTCTACCAGATTGAAATATATACAGACGGCAGTAAAACCGGAGGAAAGGTAGGAGCGGCAGCAATCGTATACACAAATGGAGAAGTGACCCACAGATTTAAGTTTAAATTGGGTGAAAATTGCACAAACAACCAGGCAGAGCAAATCGCTGTATTGAAAGTCTTAGAAAAACTCCAAGAACTACAGGATATTAAAGAAAACAGGAAAAGAGTAGCAATATACACTGACAGTCAGATAACTCTAGATTCATTGAAGAATAAAATGAAACATCCCAGCTTAATAGAATCTATCAGAAGTAAAATAATTGAATTGACAGAACAAAACTGGATAATCCACTTTGGCTGGGTCCGAGGACACGCTGGGATAGAAGGGAATGAACTAGCCGATCGATTAGCAAAGGAAGCAGCTGCAGAGGAAGGAGAAGCAGTCTACGAGAAAATATCCAAGGACGTAATTATCACAAGAGTGAATGAAGATGGAATCAGGAGGTGGCAAACAGAATGGGACAAAACATCCAAAGGTGCGACAACGAAGGAATTCTTCCCAAGCATCATCGATCGTATCAAGAGCAATATAAGAATTACACCAAATTTCACTTGCATAACATCTGGACACGGCAATATACGAAGCTACCTGCACAGATTTAAAATCATGGACGAATCAATTTGTCCATGTAATACAGGAGAACAGACTGAAGATCATCTCTTGTTTCACTGTCCTATCCTCGGCAAACAAAGGAAGGATCTTGCAGCAGCCATAATTCACCAGGGCGGGAAATGGCCGACTGCAAAGAAGGACCTCACAAGAAGATTCATAAGACAGTTCAGCAGATTCGTAAATGCAATAGACTTTAATAAGTTATAATAATTGTGATAGATATTGTGACCACACTGTGATTTTACGCTAGCGAAATGTCAATATATAGGAAGTCATCTTGTCAAGACATTGTTAAAAAATATGTTATGTAAATTAACTTAATTAAATTAATGAATCATTGTGACCGACACGTCAGTTCAGAAGCGCAGTACTAAGATATTATTATACTAAAATAAGTGGTTCAACAGTATTATAAAGGTCGCAGGCTAAAAAAATAGAACAATGTACTTTGGCCAATGTATCGCAAGTCGCTCTGAACCGATGTCTCGGAATATAAAGCATGTAGTATTACATTGTAATGGGGCATGCTGCTCAGACTTTTTCAATAAAAAAAAAAAAAAAAAAAAAAAATAATAATAATAATAATAATAATAATAATAATAATAATAATAATAATAATAATAATAATAATAATAATAATAATAATAATAATAAAAATAATAATAATAATAATAATAAAAATAATAATAATAATAATAATAATAATAATAATAATAATAATAATAATAATAATAATAATAATAATAATAATAATAATAATAATAATAATAATAATAATAATAATAATAATAATAATAATAATAATAATAATAATAATAATAATAATAATAATAATAATAATAATAATAATAATAATAATAATAATAATAATAATAATAATAATAATAATAATAATAATAATAATAATAATAATAATAATAATAATAATAATAATAATAATAATAATAATAATAATAATAATAATAATAATAATAATAATAATAATAATAATAATAATAATAATAATAATAATAATAATAATAATAATAATAATAATAATAATAATAATAATAATAATAATAATAATAATAATAATAATAATAATAATAATAATAATAATAATAATAATAATAATAATAATAATAATAATAATAATAATAATAATAATAATAATAATAGTAGAAGTAAACCACAAGTAGACACTATGAAATGGATTGATGAAGTAAAAGGTCATTTAGAATTTGCAGGAATCACTTAAGATGACATTCTAGACAGGGAGGTCTTTAGAATGGAGTATAAAGTGGTAAGTTGACCAAGAGGACAAACTGAAAAAGACTTGAACAATTTGGACAGACGAGAGAAACAGAGCCCACAGTCAAAGAATGAGGTATTTTGGACTCATAGAAGAGCTATGAAGCTCCAGGTTCAAAAAAAGAGAATAAAGGTTATTATTTATTGAGAGTTGCAATTACCATGATCTTGTCAACTTAAACGATGGTTAGGAATTTCGTCTTCCTTGTAGAAATGCTTTTTAATGCCAATAAATTTACTGATCGAAAAGTGTCACTTCCTTTTACGTTATTATTTTATTAATAACACAAATTCTTTTCCGCTTTCAATTATATATACCCAGTTAAAAGAAAGAGGTTGTTGTCAGAATATTACAATTTTAAAACAAGGAATAAGAGGATGTATCTGATATATGAACTAAATGACTTGACACTTGGGTATTCCACGGTGTTATATAAATGCAGAATATCTAGAGCTCATGAGGGACACTTGTAGATAACTAATCTCAAAATAAGCCAGAAGGATGTCAGCCTTCGGCTGTAGCCAGAAGGGACTTCGTCCTTATCCTCAGTGTTAAACAAATGAGTTTGGGTGCAATTAACCAGTGCTAACCTATGTGCCACCAAAGTTGACAACTGAATTCTCTTACACGTGTATCTTTTGAAAATTTTCAAGAGGATAAATTGTTTTAATATAGGATATACTGCAGTATTTTTGCCTCAATTTTCAAACCTACGCACGAAGACACATGTAATATACCACCTGCTTGAGTACCGTAATCAACAGCAGTTAACACCGTGCGATCTTACCACAGATAATGTAGGTGGCCGTTTTCATTATAGGTCTTGGAAAAGAAAGAATTTATGAAAGCAGTAGGACACAGTGTATCTTGACAGTTCAATGAGCCTGTATCCCACTGACCACAGCAAGTAGATATATTTATGGGTCTAGCACAGGTGTAATGTGCAGAGGTAAGATACGACATGAAACTGGCTTGAGGTATCCTGCAATTTCTCTTATAAAAATCTGAAAATGTAGAAGAGACAGAACTGCAGATGTAACGAGTTTTAGCAGCTGTCCGTAATTCATCTCCCAACGTCAAGATGTAATTCCAGAGATGAACCGAGATGTGTATGTAGACATTACTCTAAGAAATCAAATACATTCTAGCAACTTAATTGTATGACAATAGGTATATGTTGAATATTTATGTTTAATTCCTAAAATGTTTACAGATTTCGGGAAGAAAACTTACAGAATTTCACTGAATAATAGTTTAAATCAATCAGGAATCTCACTCTGTGATACTCAGGGTCATACTTCTCTTTTCATTAGCAAGTTCGTGTATTGGAGGTTGTTGGACTTTACGACGACACAATGCTAATAGAACAGAAATTCCTTGAAGGACAGGCAAACCAAAGAGCGAGCAGTTGGGTACGTTAAACCTAAGTTCTCCAGATGCCACCTGGATTAAATTAATAGTTAAATGATCAAAATTGAGAGTTTGAGGTATCCCGTGTGTATAATTTTAATGTTTCCAAAAATATTTAAAGAGTAGAATTTTTAACACAAATATAATCAGTTTCTCGCTATAGTAAAACGCTGAGGGCCTCTACAGTGAGAACAAAATAAACAACCTATCAGAATGTTACAAATCAGTTTTGTTACTCTAAACTAATAAATAATTTTCATTAAAATATATCAGCAATTAAGTATGCAAGAAGAAAACAATTTTGAAGTAAATGTGTAGATACATTGTTAGATTATAAAAATATGCTATAACTTAATCGCAAAACTGAGCATTTTCAGCTAAGGACAACGAGCTAGAACATTTCAGAACATAAATAATAATACAAAACAATAAATTCCAAACTCATTAAGGTGATCAATATTGTTATGAATTTAAAATGTTCATTTGTAACCAGATGTAATATTTTAACTTTGTAAATTTATTGTACTTATTGTTGAACCTGCCATTCCGCCGAAACACGGTTTTAAGTTTAGCAGATTCAATAAATACATAAGCACATATGCTGTAAGAGACAGTCTGGTATGTTATACAAGGAAATATTTTGAAAATATGGAATATGGAAATGTTGTAGCCTTCTCTTTTTAATACTGTTCCAGAAAGTTACATGTAAGACAGGCAGATATACAGTATAGTGTAACTGAAAGATTTCCTCTTAGAACAATGAGATTTAGCAAGAAATTTATTTTATAAACCAATAACAAACTGGAAGCAAATACAGGACGTCCAGACACATGCTAATGTCTGTAAAGGATTAACCAATTGGAGAATAAGAGGGTATTGACATCAGACATCCATAAATTTGTAAAATAGGGATTATCTCAAAACCCAACGAAACCCATAATTACAAAAAAAAAAAAAAAAAAAAAAAAAAGTCCATGGTTTACTGCAACTAAATCAAATCCCAGCTCATCTCCTGCACACAAAACCAAAGAATATGTTAAAATAAAACAGCTGAAGACCAGGAAGGCAGGATTTACATATCAGAGGACGGAAGAAGTACTGACAAATAAATTCGTTGGTGGTAGGGTAGTCCAGAGAATTTATAAATATGAATGCGGTTGAAAAGGTTAAAAATGCTCTTTTGTTTATCAGATATCTGATACATACTTCAAGTTAGTTTACAGAAACCTTTTATAAACAGTGATCTTATTAATTTTGATTTTAACCAGGAAAATTCAAAACTATATGAGATTTAATGTACTATTTTAGGGTTATAAGAAAGTAAATAAGTTAGAATGAGCATATAAACAACATACTGCCTTACTAAAGAGAGAAAATGTTTTCAAAATGTATTATTGTAATTCCATAATTACAAATATTCCACTAGATGGCAGTAGGTGTTAAGATCAGCTGTTTATATTGACATCAGTTACGTCTTGAATTCTATGGACCATTAATAGTCAAGAAGGCTTTGGCAAACACAGTGACAAATGAATGCTACGGAAATGACAAAAGAAAGCAAATACTTGGGAACTGATAAAATCACAGAAGTTGTTGGTTGAAACTAATTGCGCCAGCCTACTTTATTGGTTAAAGGTTAATACGAGTGTAACAGTTACAGAAATACAATATAAATGTTTAATGGATTTACTTTAAGAATTTAATTACGCAGGAATAAAGGAGCAGGAATACAAAATGTACTACATAGATTAATAATACATTTCAATGATATGAGGGGATGCTATTTAATTGATCGAAAATCATAAAAATTATATGTATTTTAAATCTTGTGTTCCTGTATTCATGTCAATAACTAATTGCCTCCTAGTAGTTTATGTGGAGCATTTAAATTTGCATATCAATGCTATTGGAGAATCCACCTGTCATTACAGTGCACATAAATGCAAATTAAATTTCAAATTACTAATCACTTGTGTGGCTTTTACATTCATATAACTTTCGAGTGAGAGAAAGGTCAGCAGGGATATAGGTTTGTTTAGTGTGTGATGATCTCATATGTTGAATATCATGAATTCACCACGTTACACTCATGAATATTCAGGATTCACAGTATTTTAAATGTAAATACTCGGGTGAGAGCCTGACCCGATAGTTCACACAGCATCTGCATAAGTATTAAATCTGTTGCAGTGATATGTTGCAATAAAGCATTAAGGTACCTACCATATTTTATTTAATAATAATTGGTTTCTGTAACGCAACTTAATACATACCAAATAGTTCTTATGTATATTTATAAATGACCACAGTATTTATCTAAATGTATCGAAAGGAACCAGAAACAAAAACTGACAGTCTTTTCTTACTTTCTGAGACTTTATAACTGCGAATGGAGATGTTTTATTGGGTATTTGAAGCGTCCAGATTTAAATAAAAGACTTACAGGGTACATAGATTTAAATGTTAGTTTGTAACACTCTTTTCAATGCCATAGAATTTTCTGCGTGATTTAGCTTTCCATGCAAATGTATTACTCTCCCGAAATCTTTAACCTTGCAAAACTATGTTTACTGCTAACTCTTCTTCGTGTTCTTCCACTTTTCCTCCAACTCCTTCGCGATTCGGGTTTCAGCCTGTTGCGGCTCCAAATTGTTGATACCGTCATTTCTTGGGTCTTCCTGGTTTCATTTTACTCGTGGCTTATAATTTATAGCTGTTTTAGGTATCCTATCCTTTGACATTCTGTCTGAGTGCAACTTCCATCTTTCTTTATGTTTCTTAATTATGTTATTTAGTTCCTCTGCTTTTGATTTTCACGAATACTTAAATTTCCTTCAGATTCTTAATATGACAATTGATTATAATAAATAAAGAGCGGAGAGAAGACTTTGCTCTGATAGTGTTTTGTTTATGTACAACAGTGTTTCGCTACAGATTGTTAGCTAACGCGCGTCTGTCACCGTTTATTTTACTTGGACCCATCCTTCTCATTACTACATTGGTAGCACAGCAGCGAAGTGTACCATAGTGATATCCTGGCCAGTAATTATGTAGCCAACTGAACCGAAAGCTCGCGAACATAATAGTAACATTCAGAGAGTTCGAAGCTCGGCTGGCGGATACGACTTTTTTAGCCAGATCTATTTCCCTGTAAATTTAATGTTTATAAAGAAAACTGAAATGTTTATTTCATGAATAGTAAACGAGTAATGAGCTGATGAGCAATTGTTCCAAACAAAAGGTCACCTATATGATTGTAGATGTTATACGCGGAAAATGAATATGGCACAAAAGATCTTAAAGGGACAAATAATAACATACCGTAAAATTGAAAACAAAAATTTGATTCTGTAAAAGGTAGATTCACATTTAATAAATTAGATCATCATGCTGGATTTTCTCATTTATATTAAACAAACCTATAAAGACTATGGTTGTAAAATGACATAGTTCTCTAAGTGAATCTTTTAAATTCGCTAAGAATTTTGTTTAGAACTGTAAGATATTGTGTGACAACACTTCGGCAATTTTGTAATTATCTTTTCCCCTAGAAAACGTTTAACAATAGAATACTGTTAGAAATTACATACATTTATTTAATTTAGTGATATTGTATAGACTGTCATAATAATTAAACATTCCTAATTTTAAGCTGGTAGAAATTTTGAAAAAGTGTCCCTTCTTTTATATGTTCTACATATTCCTTTACGAGTTCATGCTTTACTTAGACTATATATAGAAGAAACAATGGAAGGAATAGCGGCACATGAGCAAGTACTGCAATATATTTTTAATTTATAAACCAATTTTATTTAGAAATACAAGTGATTTTGAGGTTCAGTGCCTCCGTTAAAGCTACAAGTATCGCACTTAATTGCTCGTACAAAAATAGACTTATAGAATAATGTATTTGGAGTTTTAAGAGCTTAAATTACTTGTATTATAATTTTTCTGCTAAAAACAATAACTGAATATCAGACTGAAGAAAGTAACTTAGCCGGTCCATACGATGCCATCCGTAACGAGAGCGAAAAATAAGGGATTGACCATACTACGAAAATGTGGTTGTTAGGAGTGTGACGCCATTATAGCTGAAGGAAAATATTTTGCTAGTGAAAGCCAAATAACAGTATACGCAATCCTAAGTGGAAAAGGAAAAGAAAACTATTATGTGGCGTTGGAGCTAATATATTTATGAATGGAAAAATAATAAAAAGGGCATACAGAATATTTATGATCACCATAAATATAATTTGGACTGTTGATTACACAATTTTTAAAAGTATGAAACATTATCTCTAAAATAATAGGCCAAAATTATTTTTATTTAAGTTAAAAGTATTTTATTTATAAAGTCTAAAAATATGCATTTTCATAGAATCCCTTTACAATGTTTACTTTAATTCAAGATGATGAAACAGTAAGCCACGAAGTATTGCGTCAATCCTGTATATTTTATTTTTGAATGCAAACAGATTTTATGTATTAATTTAAATGATATGCATTAAAAGATAGTAAATATTGTGTCGAACTAACCATGGATTGTACTGGATAGGTAAGGAACACATGGCCAAATCGTTCATGGGGGAATTATTCAGGGTAGGAAAATACCTGCTTGGTGAGAGGTTGGGACTTTCTATTAGGTTTCATTTCTACAAAGGGTATGGTAATACTAATTAAAGGTATAATTCAGTTAATAAGAATATTTACTACAAATAAGCTGATTACAAAGGTTGCCACAGCGGCCGGTTACCTGACCTCAAGAAGTTGCGGCCAAATCCATCTATTCAAGAGAGAGTGAGGAACCAGCTTATACAAACTTTTAACCAACAAGTGATGGAGTGGGGGAGTAACGTCACACGTTGTACTACTGAAGTCACATCAACTATTACTAGTATTAATTAATACAGTCACTTGTGAGATCTCTCCCTCGCTTCCCCGAAGATCAGTGTTTACATTGATCTTAAAACAATTGTACATTACTCTTGAAAGTGTTAAATTACATTTTTCACGAAGAAAATTGTTTCTTCTTCTTGTATTTCAAATTTTTTTTTTTTCACAATACAAGACATGCAAATTAATTAAAAATCTGTGTTATCTCTGAAAGAATATGAAAATCAGGCCACCTTCTTGAATCTAAGATTAACATTTCAATTATTTATTTTCATGTCAATTAGCTGGTTCGTACGCCTCCACCATTATGTGACGAACTAATCTAATATAATCTAATATTGTCACTTGCTGTAAGTACAAAATTTGAAATAGAACCTCAGGTAGAAAGTTTATTTTTTATTTAAAATACAATTTCAGTGATTCCTTTAGTTTTAAGTAGGTTACAGAAAAATTATTTTAATATTTGTAATGAATGTTTTTGCATTCTATGAACATGTTTTTCCCAAATCAAGCAACTTCATTTTGTTAATATTTTACACTCATTATTTCTACCACAAGTAGAAAACATTTGTGACACATGCAAACATAATTGTATTTGGGAAGGATATGTTCCAGTCTTACATATAGAGGACATTCGAGCATGTGCCAGTGATGCAGATGATGGAAAGGTGAGATTTCAACCGGAAACCGCCCCAGCATAACTACTTCCATTATGGATAACGGTTATTAAACAACTGATTACGTATAAAACATCTTGTATTTAAGTCCCAGATATCTGACACAGGAAATTTTTTAAAATATTTCAAAATAATGTTAGGGGGAGCATTTTAAATGGTGAAAAGTACTGAACAATTATCGAAAGAATACAAGTCTTAAAACTGTACATTACCGCACTGCGCTTTGGTAGACATAAGTAACCTCAATATGACAGATTCCAACCAAAATGATATAAAATTACTGTCTCAAGATGTTTACAACGCTTCACAGATACTTATTATGAAGATAAACTAATGAGGACAGAAGTTTAGGTGAGGTGGTAAAAAAATTTTGTTCACAGTGATTAAATCACCTTCTGGTGCAGGTCGAAAGAAAAATACTTTTGTAAAACAAAAAATCCCTTCTCGGTGAACTTGTTGGTCAGCTTTTGATGTTGGTTACAATTTAACTTCACTTACTCCGTCTAAAATTTACAGTCCATGTAGTTAAATCGTGAAGGAATCAGCACTATAATCGAAGTTATAACAAAACATATTAGATATTATCAGGTTTCCACTGTGTTATTTGTTAGTGACTAATATCATGCAGACAACCATTACTAATTACTAGTGTAATGTAGTTGTTAACTTAAAACTGCATTCTCCCTAAAAAGGCACTAATGTTAACAGCCTTAATATCCAATTGAATTATTAAAGTGCTAATGTTTCTTAAAAATAACCACCTTTGCTCTGCACGAGAAGTAAATTGACTGCATATAAATATTCTAAACAGTAGAAAATAAAGTTTCATCTCCAATAACTAATATGCAATATCAGTAATTTAGTGAAAAATTCTCGACTACCAGGTGGCTATTTTTAGGGAACATTTTGTGAATACTATAGCCTCTTCAGTTTGTATTAAGCTCTATGTTACTACTTAGATTTTTTATTTCATATTAAATGTGTAATTATTTCATATTAAATACAAACTATATGTCATTATGGTGCCTATCAGTTTCTAAAGAGTGAGATTCACGAATGAGTCACATCAGTATTCTGAACTTTACACCAAAACCTTTTGTATTTGATATTAAGATTATGTAGTCTGGTCTTGGAGATGAAATGTGTTTTGAGGTTTTCTTATGAAACGAATACACTGCTGGACACTTAAATGGAGTGCAGTTAGGAATTCTGTATTAAATGAACTATGGAGACTTTATATTATTAAATAACAGTAGAACGCCAAAAGAAAGCAAGAGGCTTAAACATTTTATTTACTGTGATCTCTATAATTTTTAAAGACTAAAAAGAAGTTGCAGTTAATGTAACATTTTCAGAATTTGAAAAATAAAAATATATTAGGGGGAAGTTATAACGTACATCCATCGATTGTTCATAATAATTTGGCTTGCTCAAAATTAAGTCATAGAAAATGAATGTTAAATAACAGTGATTAAAGTAATTTCTAAGTCTCGCTCAGCCTATATATGCAAAACTATGATATAAAAAACTTGTTTACCCCTTTCACCGATATGGACGTCATATGACGTCCAAGTTAAAGTGCCCCAAACCGATATGGACGTGTATAGACGTCCTGCGCATACATGCATTTAATGCTCAGTTAACGCCAATTATTTTAATCTTGCTGTTTTACAATCAATTTAAATTAGTTCTATAAGGAATGTAAACGTATCCTTAAAGGTTTCTTTTTGAATTGTACACCTCCAAACCTGGATAAACACCCAAGGGCACATCTGCAGATTCACACCAAATAATATTGGTTTCCTTGCGAACTTCTTTTTCGCAACACACTACACATTTTCGAAATGGTTACAAGTTTTTGGGTGTGGGTGGTATACTTTTAGGAAAGTGTTTTTTCTCAAGTATAAGGGATGATGTGGTGAATTTTGCTACCCCCTAGTATAAAGAGGCCTCTGAGTATTATAATGCTCAATTAGGTTACGAGCTCTTTATACGCGCAAGTACAGGTAGATGAATGTCTTTTACAGCTCTGATAATTACTAAACAACTGTGCATAGTTACATCCAGTGGTATAAAACTACTTTTTTTTTACCATTTAACTGTTTTCCGTAAAGAGGGATAGCTGGTAATAGCTGATCCGTATCACCCATATTTGACCCGCCATTTCCCCAAACGGAGTAGCTAACATGCCAGCTGTAGACCAGTACACGTCACTGCTACGTATGTCCTAAAGATCTCCTTCATAATCGTACAACAAATCTTCCAGATTTTCTACAGTAATATCAGAAGCCTGTACACATCATACCCAAGCTAATTTATTTGCTACATTACCGGGATAAGCCATGGTTAACATTGAAATTTAACAATTTCAAATGTGCCGTTCATTTAGTTCTTGATAGCTACAAGAAATCTCTCTGAACACAGAGAGAGTATAAATAGCTGAAATACAGAGCGAAAACTGCTGCATAAGGCTACTAGAAACCTTGGTTGAGAAACACTGTAATAACAGATGCTGACAGAGTTTTCATTCCAGTGTGTGAGTGTGTGACGCAACATATTCTCGTCATATTATCGCTTGGCATAGCATAAATAAACTAAACTTGAACCTGAGAAGACGCTTGCGTAGCTATACATACATACTATGGCTCGTATACACAAAACAAAATGATTCACATATTAGGCGCGTTCGGCACAAAGAATGGCTTTTGCTACAGCGAAACAAAGTAGTGAAATTTCAACAATTTATTAATGTAGTCTCTACTTTATTGTTACTGTATATTTATACTGCCTTTAATGAGCTTTAAACCAGTTTTTGTTTCGTTTAAATAACTTAATAAATACGGAAGATACGGAATTGTATTTATGATGCATTTTTACAGCATTTAACAATTTAAATGTCCTGTTCTGTTTATTGGGTATCCGTTTCCGGCCACTGAAGCGTTTAAATGGCCATCGGCGAAGCGGGTTACCATAATTTCAACGTGAATAACTAAAAGGCTAATTACATTTACAGAAAAGCGACGTTAATAATTTCTTGATCATTTTTGCATATATTGTGAAGGTTTAATTAAATTCAGACAGATAGCTTTACAGTATGAACATTTTAAATATTTAGAAGTAATTAAAATCAGGCAAAGAAACTAAACTTTAAGATATGGTAATGTAACTTCATTATGCTAACATCTAACATAATCACAGGAATTCTTAAGAACCCTGAACATTATTTTCAAATATATTAAGAATGTTGTAATTGTTTATTTTCAGTATAGTTTTATAAAAATGTATATACAGTCCGATCCATAAAAACCTGAACCATTTCAATAAGCCATAACTTTTGGACCAATAATAAAACACGCGTACAATTTTGGGAGAATGTAATACACAATTGGGAGATTACATTATACTATTTACATCTCAGAGAAAATGTTGGAAGTGTCCTCCACCAGCATCTATACATGTTTGCACTCATCTCACCATATTCTCTGAAGTTTTACGGAGAGTATCCTCGCCAATGTTACTTATTTCTGTTCGAAGGGATTCCTTGAGAACTTCAATTGTCCGTGAGCTATTCTTGTACACTTGTTTTTTGGATACCCCCACAAGAAAAAGTCCGGTGAGGTTAGATCAGGGGATCTGGAAGAGGGGGGGGGGGTCACAAACCATTTCAGATTATTCGATTATCAAAGAAACTGCTTACAAGTTCCATGGTATCATTAGGTATGTGACACGTTACTCCATCTTGCTGGAAGTAACCTTCCCTCAATTCGATATCATCCAGCTGCTCTACAAATGTCTTGAAGATACCCATATAAACTCCAGTGTTTAAAGTCGTATCAAAGAAAATGGGAACAACGATCCGGGAAGCTGACAGCGCGCACCATACTCCAAGCTTTCTTCCAGAGCCACTGAGATCATTAAAATAAATTGCTACATTGTACGAGCTTTCAAAGGAAAATTATGGCTTATTGAAATGGTTCAGGTTTATATGGATCACACTATACATGACCAAGAATAGTTAAATACAATCTACTGTAATGAAAATAGAGACGTAATTTTGAAGACATTTATTATTTCTTGCTTCTTCATTTGTTTTCCTTTTAACAACTGACGAATTTCTTCATATTACTGCTTAGGTCTTTCCCCAGTTGCAGAGAATATACTACATTTGTTTACATATGTCTCTAAGGAGACATTTGCAGTCTCTAGTAATTTTAAGTGGATTATTTATGATTTTGCATCTGTATTAATTTTACATTTATAGGACACGTTTTCATTTAGTTGTGGATTTAATTTTTGTTGTTGTTACAGACTGAAATTACTTTTTATTAAAATACCCAATGTTCATGTACATTGTAAAACATTTAATTTAATAAAACAGAAGTTTATGTAACAAATTATAAATTATTTTTAAAAATAATATATTTCAGGAGAACAAAAAATAAATTTGATTGTTTTGTAGTAGCTATAGTGAACCTTTGTTCGTGAGTCACACAGTATATTTCTTATTTTGCTATGTTCCTGTTCATATGTGCTAAATCTTTGCATACCAAAGCATTTTCTGTACAGTGTTCAACTCACTAACCTTAATAACCTTACTTACCTTAAGTTTATAGATGTCTTAAGTTTGGAATTCTTTTATTAAATATATAAGTAAATTAACTAAGTGTTGTACCATTATTGCTGATGTCATCGGATTTATTTAGTGTTTTGAATAACTATAAATATGTAGTTCGTTCAATAAAGACTGGCACTCCACCAATATCTTGTGTAAAATATGTGTCGATGTTTTTTTTTTTAATTTACGTCCGCCCCAACATTAAGTTATATAGGACGGTGAATGAATTGGGTGAAATGATGCTCAAATGAGTCCAGGGACTATGGAACTTAGAGTTACCCGAAATTCCTCTTGAAGGATAAGGGAAAACCCCGGAAAAAGCCTTATCTAGGTAACTCACCCTGCCGAGATTCGAACTCAGGACCTCTTGAACGTGAGGCAGACATGCTACCATCTACGCTACCGAGGCAGGCATATGTGTCGATGTGTGGGTGACCATAGGCGATAGTATTGTTTACTGCCACCAGATGATCTTGCTACTTCTCATAGATGGCGCACTAGAGCAGCAATTGTACCGTTTTGTGAGTACCCTTGTGGACATCAGTGAAACAACATGAAGGCAGATAAGCACGGGCAAAGGTGGAGTACGTGGTTTCTCTGAAGGGAAGGAGTGACTGCTTCAGACATCCACAAGTCTAGTGGTCATATGTGGGAAGTCTGCACCAAGTCGCAGGTCCGTGTCTCGTTGAGTGTGTCCGAATTCAAAGACGGCAAGGACTGGCTGAAAAGCATAAAGGCATTGGGCGTCCAGCAACTGTAGGCAAACCAATGACCTGATACTGAAGAACACGGGAATCATATTTTATGAATTAGTGCAGACAACAGGTCTATCACGGAGAACTCTCCACACCTTGATGATGAGAAAGATGTGTGCACAATGGGTGCCATATACCCTCACCAATGCGGTGAAGCAGAAGCGTATGGATGTATGCCAACAGTAGCTGCAATAGTATAGTGCAGATGCTGGTCACCGTCGACGAGTTCTGGTATTTTCCACTAACTACGGAAAAGAAACGCCAGTCTATGGAGTGGAAGCATGCTGCAAGCCCTCGTCCCAAGAAGTCGCGGCCAGGACTACTCGCTCGGAAACACATGGAAACTGTCTTCTGGGATCAGGAACAGATACTCATAGTGGATTAGCTTCTTTCCAAGGAGTACTGCAATTCACTGCAACAGCTCCACCGACGCATTCAACAACGCCAGCATCAAAAATTGGGCCCTGGTGTTCTTCTCCAACAAGACAATGTACGACCACACGCCAGTCGCCAGACCATGGCCACCATTCTTACACTAGGGTTTATAGTGCCGCTATATCCTCCATATTCACCCGCTTTAGCTCCTAGTGTCTGTGCTCTATTGGACTCGATGGAAGAGGCCATGCGGTGTAAGAAGTTCACCACTAATGACGAAGTTCATGCAGTTGTTCATTAGTGACGCCGAGATGCCCCCATAGTATTGTTTGTTACGCAAATACGGAAGCTGCCACAACGATGGAACAAGTGCCTAGACATTGGCGGGTACATGAATGAGTTTGTTCAATAAATGACTCTTGTAAAGTCTTGAACGCTCCTCTAGGATTCTAATGTGTAGTGTTTAACGCCTGCTTTTACTACATACGGCACCGCAGGCGGTGACACTGATGATACATGAGATGAATATGGAGCACCGGTGGAATGAGATGGCGGGAGAAACCGAAGGTCCCGGAGAAAACCCGCTCCAGCGCCGTGTTTTCCACCACAAATCTCACTTTGCAGTCACCTGGAATCGAACCCGGGCCGCCTTGGTGAGAGCCAAGCGGTCTAACCACTGATCCACGGCGTGACCCTCTAGGATTCTAGAACATGGAATCTGGGACATAGAATCTATAATTGAAACACTAAGATATTTCTAAGGAACAATGAAAACAATTTTAAACATTTAAGATATACCATTCACAAACGGTTGTTGCACATTTATGATATAAGTGTGGATTATAGCAATGGAGTATAGAGTGTACAGTGGAGGAGGAACCTTGTACACTGTGTCCTACGAGACATCTATTGAGGCTACCAACTCCCGGAGAAAAACATGGAGTGAAGGAGGCTCCAGACCACCTATAGTTAGGTCACAAAGAGACATGGAAGTCTGCAATTAGTGCCTCGAAAATTAAGGCCACATCGCGATTAAAGATCCATTTAGACACCCTTTAGCTCTGGAACAAGCATACGGTTCCGCGCTACCCCACGAAACCTAGAAGTAGACCTGAAAGAGTGAGAAGGAAACCAAGTAATAGAGATGATGATGATGATGATGATGATGATGATGATGTTTTAGGGCGCCAAACTGTGCGGTCATCAGCACCCGTGAAATCTAAAATAGTCTAAAACCGGGATAAAAGAGCTTAAAAACAATTCTAAAAAAATCACAGATAAAAACAAGAAACGGGTCGAAGTCTAAAAGAAGCTAAATAGCATAAAAATGGCTAAAAGGCATAAAATATTATTAAATTCTAAAATTGGTTTCCGAAAACAAAGTAAAAACTTCGGTCACTGCTTGCTGGTCGTCCGCCAGTATCTCTGCCAAGCTGGCAGGCAGCTGCAGAGACTGGCGGATATCCGCTAGGCGCAAACATCCTAAAAGAACATGATGGACCGAAAGAGCTCCACCACAAAGTGGGAAAGCTGGAGCGGGGTCCCCTGTCAATTTATAACTGTGGCTAAAAAAGCAGTGGCCAATTCGTAGCCGAGCCAGCCTCATTTCCTCCAAACGGGAAGAACGGCAGGAGGTAACCCAGGGGGTCGGAAGTGCCTTGATGGATCGAAGTTTGTTGCGGCGGAGAAGGGACCAGTCTGCGAACCAGGAGGACTACGCAGCTCGTCGCAACTCAAGGAAAAAATCTTCCACGAGGACATGTGATATAAAAACCTGGGGATGTGTAGTTGCCGTCTTGGCCGCCAAATCTGCAAGTTCATTCCCCTGCAAGCCTGCGTGACCAGGAACCCATGCATACACGATACTAACGCCTGAGGTGCGCAATGTGTGGATGGCGTCCTGGATACGCTGTAATATAGGATGGTGGTTGTACAGCGCACGCAGGCTCTGGAGTGCGCTAAGGGAATCATTGAGCCCAAGGCAATTACCCAACCGTCTGCGGCGAACATGTAAAATGGCTCGGTAAATGGCATAGAGCTCTGCATTATATACGGAAGTGTTGCCATGGAGGCCGAATGTAGAGGGTTCGGCTCCATGGACAAATGCACATCAAGTAACAGAGAGATAATGGACAAGAAGTTATGGTATTGAGGAAATCTTAGCATTCGCCCATGAATCATGGAAAACACGAAAACCCAAAGAACAAAGAACAATCGACGGGAACAGACTATTATTTAAATAATTGTCATAAAGAATATAGATAGTTGGAACATAGGATAGAATAACAATATTTCAGAGAGCATGAACTTTTCGTGAATGTTAATAGAAAGATGTTGCTCAATAATCCAATTATGAGCGTAAATATATTAAAGTTGCTTGGAGGGTATCACTAAGAAAATATAAACCTTGAACGGTCGCTTGTTAAAAGTTTCCACTCAAGTGGAATTGAAGCTAATGATATAGCTTTATTAAAAGTTGTATAGTGGTTTATTACATGGAATAGAATAGAATATCATGTAATCCTTTTGTATTCTTTGGGTGAACGTATAGATAGTAAATCTCTTCCAACGAAAAATGGATGAGGTTTAAAAAGTCGAAAGAAAACCAATGGATAGCAAACTGAGTCTAGCAGATGGAAATGTAGCTAACGGTAAAATAGTAAGTTTTGTGTTGGTAGTGAAGTTATGAAAACCTTTATTACTCTTTATAGAAACTCGTTGTGTAGAAATGGATGTAATACTGGGAAATTTCGAGGTGCGTTCAAGCTACAATACCTATATTTTCAGGACTGGAACCAGATAAAAACTTCTGGTTTTTTAAAAATACACGTGAAATCTTTGTGAATGCGTGACAGAGATGGCAGCACTATACAGTGCATAGAAGTCTAATGGCAGCGACGAGAGTTACGACTGTTTTTGATATTTAAAATGACGACGTTTTCCTGCAAGAACAGCGTGTAATTATTCGTTTTCTCCATTTTCGTAGTGTGACACATGAAATTCATCGCCAGTTGAGTGAGGCATGTGGTGATGGTACCATGGATGTGTCTAATATGCGTTCCTGGGTGCAACAGTTCAATGAAGGCAGAACATAGCGTGAGAAAAACCCAAGACAGTTGCAGACCTCGCCTCCAAATTGGCATTTCCATGGGATCTATGCACACAATCCTGCATGAAGATCTGAAAATGCTCAATCGGCGATCCTCGTAAACAACGTTCTCCACTCGCTGGTTCATGTCGTCAGACCGGCTGGTGTGAGGCCGTGACCGTCTTGGTTTGTTGTCACACGATGTTATGCCTTCATTCAACTGTCTCACCCAGGCAAGCACATTAGACACATCCATGGTACCATCATCATATGCCTCACTCAACTGGCAATGAATTTCAAAGGGTGTCACACCACGAAAATGGAGAAAACAAATGATTACACGCTGTTCTTGCAATGAAAACGTCGCCATTTTAAGTATCAAAAGCAGTTCCAACTCTCGTCGCTAAACTAGAGTTCTATGCACGATACAGAGCTGCCATCTCTGTAACGAATTCACAAACAGTCCAGGTGGTTTTAAAAATATACCAGAAGTTCATGTCTGGACCCAGTCCTGAAAATTTAATGAGTGAATAATACACCAATCAAAATAATAATTCCTCAACAGAAATTACAAGGATATGTGGAACAATGAAGTACTGAATAAAATAACGATGATACATAATTTAAAAGGCGCGAATGCAGCATTTTTAAAGCTAATTTTAAAGGCTTTACTTATCAATGTTATTAAAGCCGATGCCTCTTTATGACAGCAGAGATGGTGAGCGCCGAGGGCACGGACAGGCAAAAGAGTGCACAGACGGTTAGGATGTTTTTGGGTCTCTCTGTATAAACGCGCCAGAAAGGTTGAGTACAACACTGAATTTAGGGTAGGAATAAAATTAGAGGAATAGCTACGTCTTTCAAAAGTGTTAGAGGATCGAACAATATCGCATGGTTACGTGACAACAAATGTGTTACAGCAAAAGCTTGCAGGAAAAATTGTATGCAGACATCATTTCACCTACCGTTGAGGACGACGCACCGGGATTGCCCTGAGAAGTGCTTCAAATCCTACAAGGAGATACGTTGATGAAACAAGTTAGGTGTATCTATACCAGAGGAGTGCAGAGGGAGCGAACAAACAGCAAGTCAAAACAAACCAATATGAATGCAACACCATACTTGACATAGTACTCGCTCTATGGGCATGATACTGCATACAAACTATAGTAAGAAAACTAGAGAACAGTGAAACAGCGCAGAATCGAATTGAAGGGCATCGCTATTCCCCGAAGGACCCTCCGACAACTATGGTGACGTGGGGATTTATTGTTGCAAGGGATTAGAGACGTCTGTGTTCGATTCCCAGCGAGTAAGCTAACCAGAATAGTAAGCTATGTCAGGTATATTTCATTACGACACGGATAAATAAGAGTGAATTTGAAAAACAGTTAAAAGGATAGTGAGTAATTGAACTAGTTGGGCTGGCCCCGTAGAGGACCGCCTTCTATGCAAGGGGTCCTGGGTTCGATTCTCGACTGGGGGTGGGGATTTTTCTCCAACCAAGATGATTCCTAATCTTCCCCAGAGTGTGGAAATATGAATGAGAGTGCGAATGTGTGCGTGATCTAATGATTAGAAAAAGATCCAAAGTACGAGCAACTCAAATTCTACGAGTTGACACTATCGCCAATAGGCGATATGTTCGAAAAATGAGAACAGTCGCCGATATGACCATTGCAGTTAAAGGCGGGGTATAAATGGAACAAAAAATGGAACTAGTTCAATAAGTGAAGTAATACAGCCTGTGCTAAGGAAATCATCAATGAAAGTTGATATAGTTACTAAGAGACAACCTGGATAGAGAAAAAATCTAGTGTAATAATTCCAGGATTTGACTTTTATAGCATAAGTGGGATGAAGAACCAAAGGAAAGGCAGAGCTTCAGGGGGTTTAGGCTGTTTTATAAAGAAAGATAAATGTCTTAAGGTGAAAGAAGAAAAAGAACTGTCAAGCAGATCAGTGTTATGGATCTCCATAGGGGACATGTATCAAAATGGGGGAACTGTCTGTATTGCTACAGTGTATAACCCACCTACTGTATCAGAGTTCTATGATCCAAATGTGTTTAGGAAATTAGGTTGGGGTATAGAAGTGTTGGAAAATAAGTATGGGAAAGTTGAAATAATAATTGTAGGTGATTTAAATACAAGAATAGGGGAACACCAGGTTAAGTGGATTAATCCAAGTGATGAAGCTAAGAAAGAACTTGAAACAGAGATTAGGCATAGTAAAGACAAAGTTACCAATAATGAAGGGCGGAAACTTTTAGATTTATGTGAGGAGAATATTTATACAGTATCACTAACTTGGAAGATGGCAATATAATTAAAGAATGTTTTCATATTCAAAAGAGAAGTAACTGGGGTGGATCTTGGGCACATAAAATGTATGACTTGCTGAAGCAGATAGGTATGGGTCATTCTTGGTTAAATGCAGAGTATGGGTATAGAGGTTTCTGGAAAGAAGTTAAGCTAAGATTAGAAGATATTGACAGACAAGACATTTTTGCCAATACAAGTGACAAAAGCTCACTGAGATTATATAGAGAAATAAAAACAACCTGGGGGAGGGAAGGATATATAGATATATGTAGTAAGTTAGGGCGAGAAGGTATTGCTTGTGCGAGAACAGGAGTGAGAAACTTGAAAGGTATAGGTCAAGAGAGGGAGCTAGATAAATGTCCATTGTGTGGAGAAGAGGATGCAGATTTCCATTGTATATTAAATTGTAGTCAAACAAAGATATGGAGAGAGCAGGCTTGGCTACGTAAATGGGACAGTTTGGGGGGTGAAGTAGTAATTAGAAAAATGTTGTCAGTAAAAGGGGAAAAGAACAGGAGAAATATAGGGAATTATTTAGGGAAAGTTAAAGAGAGATGGCTGAGAATAGTTAAGAGAAAAATATAGAGTGGGATAGGTGAAATGGCAGAAAGTGTAAAAAGGAGCAGAGGGCCTCCAATACACAAAAACCTAGGGTGAGGTGTATGGGGACTGAATTACTATTCAATGGTGGGCAACATGAGAACATGATAGGATTTTCAGGAATTAGGAATATATGGCATATTTCGGTATAGATTTTATAATTGTAATCTTGATTTTGTATTTCCATTTGTTGATGTAAAAGGAAATAAATTACAATTACTAAACTACTATTACTAAGAGACAATGAAAACTGAGTGAAGCGGCAATTTGAAAACCGAACGAAGTTTTAAATGAAACTCTAATTGTTGATACCGAAATTAGAGATCTAATAAGGAATCGTAATACATTACATATTAACATTTGGTTTATTTGTTAAACTTGAATAGGATGTTGTTTTAGCAGTTTACAATGAGGTAGCTGGCTCCACAGGCAGTCCATCTGGTCGACACTTGAAAATAGGCTAGGACCCTTAATAGTAGCTGTTGACCAAAACAGATGTAACAAAAGGACCAGTTGGGTAGGAGAGCTCCGGTGTGAATAACACATTTTCTTGAAAGAAATCTCGGACACAGCTGGACTGGCCATCCAGGAGGGAAGACGTGACACGAGAAGAAAGTATCTGTGGCTGCGATTTCCGTGAATATCATAAAAAGAAGAAATTATTAAACAAGTCTTAAACTTGGCTTCAGTGTCATCCTTACTCCTATATATCCGCGCACACCCTAGGATAACTCTTGCTCGGGACTGAGGCTAGACGATACATAGCTTCAAAATTGCATAACTTTGCAGGGAATGTGGTGACATTGTTGTATTAAAATTTCAAATGAATCAGACTACATTCTCGTTTTGCAACACCCTGTAAACATAATTCAGAGCCAAAAGGCAGGTTGTCTGCAAGATGGCACGTACAGAAGTGTAAAAACTACAAAAGCGAGAAGATTACGGTATAGAGGGAAACGCCCAACATGGCTCTTTATTTACGAGACTTGTACGACGAGGCACACTTCATCTTGCTCCTTTGAGAAGAGAGCGCCGGTTACCGATTAGAACAGCTGGCTATCATCAAGACATCGTAATGAATCAAAACAAAACTGTTATTTGGCGTCAATAGCCGTTTCGGTTTTCGCCGACGGTTTATATATACGAGAACACACGTTATGGTTTCGCCTATAGATTTATGTTTCACTGTTTATGACTTGGAAACCTTTCATTGCTTACGTTCTTAGCTCATTTCCTTTCGTAAATCCTGACTTTAAATGCAGCCATTTCAAGAGAATTCTCATTACACTATCTACCTTCTCTTGTTTCTTGCTGGCATGCTGAAGTCAAGATCTGAAGTTACATTTACAGGGCTTTCTGTTTTATGCTTTCCATATTGTTTATTTTCGTACCTTCTACGAAGTATTCACACAAAATCTAACTCTCACACATTAATCGAAACATCTTTACAAATTTCATTTTAGATACAGTGATTCAAAAGGTTAAAGGTGAAACAAACGAGATGCTCAATAATTATTTAGCCAATGGAAACATAATAAACTAATTGAGTATAATGTTTTTGATCATGGGCATTACAAAACAAAAATATTTTCAACTTATTCCAACCTTCCCTATGTTACAGGATCACTTTTCAGCTTTTACGTTTTGACACTTCACTTTTGGTTGACAGACAGATAAATAGATAGAGAGAGAGAGAGAGAGGGGGCGAGAATAGAGAAACAAAAGCAAACAACGAAAACTACATTCAATTTAAGGAAAATATTTGAAAATTAAGATACAACAGTGTGTATGTAAATGGTTAGTTCCACAAAAAGTATATGGATAAAGCGAGAACGTTAACGAGATCTATATTGGAAAGATAGAGTCACACTGAAAAATTCAATGCCACAGCCAGGATTTAAACCACGGATCTTCTGGTGCCGTCCAGCCGCTCAAATCCTTGAGCTAATATGGCCTACGTGCCGACATGACATTAAATTCTTCAACTGACTCGTGCTTTTCCCGGTAAATCACTAGGAGTTCTCATAAACACATGAGAGAACTACCTTAATAGCGACTTACAACGTGTAAGTACTTTAAGGCCCGGGCTTTATAGTGAACTACTCTTAGGAGTCAGTCACGAGTACTGTAATAACGTCAGCTGTATTCACAAGTTCAATTCTGGACAGCATAAAAAGGTGCCACGTCTGCACGCAACTTTTTTACCTGTAAACACGTTTGTATGTGGTTTTCAGCTTACTGCAAACACAGCAGTTGGGGGGGGGGGGATTTTTTTTACCAGTTTTAAGCTAGTTTAATTTTGTTGATACACGCATTTGCAAACAAACAACAACAATATGAGTAAACACGCTGCCGCAGCAAATACTTCAACATGTGTTGTAGTTAAATCATCTCCTTAGTTAGCGAAAACCAGTACGAATGTAAACATGACCCTAAACTCTTGTTTTGCATATGCATCACTGGACAAAAACACGCAGAGGGATGGTTTGGCTGCTGAAGCTCTTTCAAATATACTCTAATAATCTCGGAGCCATAATTTAACACTTAATTAGTATTTAAATTATCTCCTACACTCTCCTTTTTCGATGTAGCTTATTTTTATTTCTCTGTTAGATACGTACACAACTCACAAGTAGTATGTTACTTCTGATTCCTGATCGTCTTTTGGAGCCTGCTTCACTTTAGTGGGGAAGGAGGGCTATAGCTGTTTTAGGAACATGTGTTTCCAGACCTCTTTCATTTATTATTGAGCAAGGTGGTCCATTTCTCACGTATCTATTCGTAATTAGCCAATAGGTTGGTACAATTAGCATATGTATAAACAGTACAAGGTGTGATAGCAACTACAGGCAATGCAATTGTCATGACGTCATGAAATGTCTACAAACTGATTTTTAAAACAAGGTACGTAAAGGTCATCTGTTTCTCCACGTGAGTAGTGCAATGTTGCCCAGCAGATCACCTTTCTTTATCCTCTCTACACTCGAAACATAAACAAGGGTTCGAGTTATCTCACCTCAGCAAAAATATGCTCACTTAATCTGTATTATCCTACTTTAAAAACAAATAAGTTATTCACACATTCACCGAGTTGTAGGGTCTTGAGTTCTTTTAAATAATTGTTTGCACTACGTAACTAATATTCCATATTTACCGTTATTGTTGCTATGCATCTTAAGTTGACAACCCCGCACAAGTTCGGCAAGTATTTCTCCATAGAAACACATATACGCGATGCACGTTCTAAAATCTAACATTTATCTTCAATTATATTTATTAATATTTCAGCTAATATCCTAACTACTAAAATTCAGATTCATATAAATACACATAGTGCAAAAAATAATGTGCAACACACATGTGGTAAGCACATAATGGAATCTTGAGAATTGAACAAGCAGTTCGTTTTTTCAAACCTTTCCTCGTTCCCTATACATTAATATCACAATATACTATTATTAACGAACTTGTTGATTGCCATGTTCATATCAAAGTCGCCGATATGCCGGAATTTTGACACAGAGGAATTCTTTTACGTCAAGCATATCTACTGACATAGGACTGTCACTTTTGGATAGAACGAATAACTGTTCATTGATAAGGAGCAAACTCTCGTCCTCCTGTTGGAAGAATTCTCTAAGAGAACACGTTAATGTCAGAGGTTCTACTCCCATTAGGCCTGGACCCGGGCCTCATTCGACTAGGGAGTTACCGAGCTGTCCCAAAAGGGCGTCCGGCGCCTCCGCACGGCTTTCCACGGGGCAAGACCTGGAGACTAACAAGCCGCCCCATCTGGTCCTATGAACTCAAGACGGGATGGAAGTGGATACGCCACTTACGCGCGCCAACTCCAAAATGGGAGGGCTACCGATATGACCTCGGTGGGGCCGCCTGGTGATCTAGCACACCTACTACTAGCTATGCTGGCTAGTACGCGGGAATATTAATGGCTTCCCTCAACCCCGTCTGAAGACGTACCCGATCTCCCACGGGTGTCGGGAACCACTGCCCCCTCGAGTCCAACCCAATCCGAACAACTCCCAATCAGGGAGGGGCTTGAATGTTCGGCCCGAGTTCCTCTAGTAACGTCAGAGGTACCACGGCAGCTGAAAGGGACGGATCCCCTCCCCTACGGGGTCTCTAAGAGAACATTAAAGTTAATGTGAGGATCTATTCCCATTAGTCCAAGCCCCGTAGGACCTGAACCCGGGCCTCTCGGGTCTATTTACCATAGGACAGTACCTATTTTATAAACTGTCCCCCCCCCCCCGCCTGCACACGGCAGACAGGACGGAAGTGGATACGCCACTTACGCGCGCCAACACCAAAGGTGAAGACTACCGAAAACCTCGGTTGGGCCACCTGGTGATCTAGCACACCTTCTACTAGCTTTGCAGGCTAGTACCCGGGAGAATTAATGGCTTCCCTCAACCCCGTCCGAAGACGTACCCGATTCCCACGGATATCGGGAACACACTGCCCCCTCGAAGCCATCACAATCCGAACAACTCCCTTACGGGAGGGGCTCGGCATGTTTGGCCCGAGGTTCCTCTAGTAACGTCAGAGGTACCACGAGAGCTAGGGGTCCGCAGCGCCCGCACCTTGGCAGCTGAAAGGGACGAATCTCTTCCCCCTAAGAGAACAGACAAATTCTCCAGCTTGGCTGTGCAATGTAACAACATGACTTTTGCCTGAGGCCATGATTCCTCGGTCCACCTCTAATCCTACCGCCACTACGTCTTGCTTCCATAACAAGGTATTTTAATTGTGTTTTAACAAAGCAGTCTGACAATACACAGCACAACCAGGCAAACTGTTTCCCGCATACAACTAGCGACAACTGAGCTGAGGAGTATGTGATTCACTCACTTTACCAGTGTAAGCAATATGGCAACCTTTGTTTACGTTATCATTGCAACGACTTTCCCATCTTAACCTTCGCGTAAATGAAATGCGTAGTGTTTAACGCCCGCTTTTACTACATACGACACCGCAGGAGATGACATTGATGATACATGAGATGAACATGGAGTACCGGTGGAATGAGATGGCGGGGAAAACCGGAGATCCCGGAGAAAACCCGCCCAGCGCCGTGTTGTCCATCACAAGTCTCACTTTGTGGTCGCCTGGGATCGAACCCGGGCCGCCTAAGTAAGAGCCAAGTGGTCTAACCACTCAGCCACGGCGCGGCCAACCTTCGCGTCCTTTGCCTGATGACCTTCAGGTATCTTCTTTTAAAAATCAGACTTTAGGGACGGTAAGAAAAGCGGTGTGGTCACGGACTGGACTGGATTGGACTGGACAACGCTAGGGAGTGAATTAGGGCAAGAAGGTCAAAACTTGGTCTAATGTAATTATGTCCCCAAAAGGGGCATCCCCGGGAGGAAGTATGAGACGAGAGGAGACAAAAGTTGGCAGTCCCAAGGAGGCACGACAGTACTGAGGGGAGGCTCCCTACACTTAACTAGTTGGAAACTCCCCGGCAGGCCATTAGAACGGGCATTCCATCCTACTGTAGTACGGAAATGGCCCCACCATACCGGGGTTGGAGCCCGCAAACCGTCCTACCGGAGAAGAAAGTTTTACCAAGAGCATAGGTATAATCCTGTCGGGCAACGCCGAGACACACACCGATAGTTCTACACTGAAAGAGTGATGATGAGAAATGATAATGGAGATGAAATGGAGGACAGGATATTCGGGGGATGTAATTAACCTACCCAGCATTCACCTGACAACCGGGAAATCCACGAAAAAACCCATGGGTCAGGTAAGTCGGCCATGGGAATCAAACCCGCACCTCCCGAATGTGGGCTACGGATGCATACTGCTCGGTGTAGCTATGGAAACAGTGTTGATTTGTTTCAGTCGTTTCTGTACCACTGAGCAAAGTGGCTACGCGGTAAATTACAAGTCTCACATTTGGGAGGTTCTGGGTTCAATTTACGAGTGCTGGCCTTGGGTTGTGTAAACTGGGAAATCACTCAAGACGATATTCTAGGCAAAAACGTCTTTAGAATGGAGATGCGTAAGTGGCAAGTTACAATTAACTTAAATATTTCACACGTTCCGCCTAGTTGATTAACCCAACTTCGCGTTTTCCTGTTTTATTGCGTGTATATTCTGTAAATATTTATATTAATATTGATGATGCTGAATATAATATTTGAAAGCTGAAATTTGGCATTCAAACTCTTCTTAGTCTTGTCTTTGATTTAATACATGTTACAGCTAAGTTTGAACCGTAAATTATTACGCTTTTAAGGACAGCAACCAAGATGGATAATCGATTCGCAAGAGTATGTAATATATCTGTAGGGGAGTATGAAGGGAGGGAGGGATACAGAATCGAAACTAATTAGTTAATGCAAGGCTTCGTAACTGTGAGGTTTGATCTTGAAACTACAAAGATTGTATAACCAAGCCTCAATGCTTGGGCGGAAGTGGAAGGTGAGCCCGTCGTGTTTTGACAAATGCTGTACAGACAGAAGTATCACACGCTGACGTAAAACTGAGTGGTTCTGTTGTAAAAGCACGAAATGACGTAACATTCGAGTGTGTAAGAGTTACATGGCAGCGCTGATTGCCCTTCATCCCTCTTCTCTTCGACAAGATCGATTACCGCGACCATCTCTCTCGTCTCGATCATTAATTTCTTTTTGGACAACTTCCAAGTGCTCAACAGAAAAGAAAAGAAGTGCCTGGCTGTGCTGCAGTCGGAAATAATATTGTGGATGGATTGGATTCTTCCTGTGTTTGATTACGTTTCAAATACTACGCAGTGGTTGATGTGATCCGTAAAGTTCGGAGAGCATTGTACCTTACAGTGTTTGTCAGTATAAGGTCAACGAGCTACGAGCAAATTCTAACATTTTCTTCTTCCTCTGTTTGTTTTTATTTTCTCTGCCATTTACATATTAGTTATTGCATTCCATGTCCATATTGACATTTCACTGCAATGTATGTTTAGAGGCCTCCTGAGGCCAAAAGAAAGATCGTGCGTGTCTATAGGTATATATGAAGAGCAAAACTTAAAAACTTACTACTTAAAAACTTAGAGAATTAAAAATCTTAGTATTTAAGGAGGGGGTAGCTGATCCTCGTAGCCATGGTCGTTAGAGCGTATACCTCTGGCGCTCCGTTGCGCAGTGGGTCGCGGGTTTGAGTCCAACCTCGGGCAAGGGTGTATATGTGTTGTGTATGTGTCTTGTGTATATGTGTGCCACTACAGAAAATAGATTACCCCCGATGGCCAAACGGGTTCTTCCCGAAGGGCAAAAAATGTGTCAGTATATCGTGTCTATGTGCACCACTAGAGAAAACAGACCCCTCCTCGGTGGCTAAATAGATTCTTCCCGAAGGCAAACAAAAATGTAGGGGTAGCGGTTAGGGACCCCTTTTTAGATAGCCCTACTTCAGGGAGTTGTGATCCTGCCAAACGCGATGCACCAGATTCCCCTGCTCCTTACGGTTAGTATCTGGAAGGAGTCTCTTGTTGAGGGACACTGAAGACCTCAATGGCTGGATTAGCAATGAAGAATTCTTCAGGCGGTTTGACGGAAGAGGCACCCATTCTTCAGGGAATAACTGAACACCCATCTCCTGGGTAACAAGGAGAAAGTCCTCACGACCAATGAGGGCGGGAAAAGCAACCCTCTGCCGGGGGTTTAATACAGGCAGAAGCTTTGTTGAGAAGCTTAAAAGAGGCAGCCCCTCTCTCAACTTACCTTGCGAAACGTTGGTAGCGTATCCAAGGGACTTAATAAATACTCACAAGTTTCAAAGATAAGGTCGTACAGATTCACCTGGCAGCGACTAAGAAAAGAAAAGAAGAAAGAATGGAGTCAAGATATTAGGAAAGAATTAAAAGTAGAAGAAGTAAATCATATTATTGCTAACAACAGAAATCAACGGGAAAAGCACGTTCAAGGAATGAATAGTAACAAAATACCTAAAATGGCCATAAACTATAAATCCAAAGGTACAAGGGACCAGGGAAGATCGAGAAAATATAGGAAGACCAAATCGGAGTCGAATCGAATTGAAAAGTCCAAAGCCGTGAACGAACAAAGCGTATAAGTTCGATATTTTCCAAAGAAGATTTTCAAGAGACATCCCAATCCTTTACATGGAATATTTTTAGAAATCTTTTATTTTCTCAGTAATGGCTCCGATAGTCTGGATCAAAATGTGATAAATTAAACATATTTACCTGAAAAATAAAATACAAACATGTTTTCAGGAACAGCTTATGAAATTATTTTCATTCAGAAGCAATTGTATAGCTTTTTATAAATAAACATATTTTTTATTCTCCTTATTTTCTCCATTTCTATTATTTCCATGTCTTTACTGTCTTGTTTACTTTGATTTTACCCATAAGCACCATACATAGACATCCACGCCCAAGGCGGGCTTCAAATTTGACGAACGGTATAGTCATACACCCCAGTTACGAAGACTGGCCTCATTGGTATTCGTTAATCAATAGACTTAAATACATTACAGAAATTGTAGCTCTCAAGATAAATTTATTTTAAATATTAGTATCGTAATACCTGTTTTCGATGTATCGATCGATATTGCTTTCCATTTTCAACACTTTTTTTCATTATTTAGGGTGCTGTCATTTTCAGTTGTTTTCCACGATGTCATTTAAAGTGCATAGAATTACTAATCCAGTTTCGAGAATCCTGGTTTCGAAACAGTTGTTTCTTCTTCTCTTTTACGGTTTGGTCTTCAACCAGCTCCGGCTCCAAATTGTTGATACCATCATTTTCGAATCACTTTAACTGTTAATTAAAATTATTCTATCTCCTTCTCCAAAGTTTTATCTGGTTTATATTCAATTGGATATAAAAATATAGTTTTGGAGGAACAGGTTCCAGAAGGTATATAAAAATGAACTATTATGGACAGAAAAAGTTAAGTGCGTTTAACACATGAATCGCTTTTGGGACTATTATGAGGCAACTTTACAGCAATAGCAATACAGTGCACAGTCTAAACCTTGGGTCTCATGCACTGTCATGAAGGTCTGTCCTAAACTTCATTTGCGGAAGTTATTATTCAAAATTACATTCATGATAAGCACTGCTGGGTATATTTTAAAACGTGCCGACTTTAGAAATGTATAAATTGTGTAGTAAATAACATATTACAATGTGGTATCCAAATAAAGATTTAAACATTTCTTGACCAAGAAGTGGGAAGGTTAAGGTAGTAAAATCCGAGGCCCGCATTCGAGGCCGACCATTCCTTTTTAGTGGTTTCCCCTCAGTCGTGTTGCTAAGGTAAATAGTATACTTCGGTATTTAACAGCCAAAGAACTACTTGCCTGAAACAATTGTAAAAATAGAGAGTGACGGTGATTGCGCGGCCATATATTCATAACTAATACAACTAGCTAGACTGGTCAACATCCTAATATAGTTGGCTCGGCACATGTAGAAGGCAGAGACATAGTTGTCTAGTACCAAGGTCTCTTTAGATACGTGCTGAAACTGCTATTTCTTTGTCACATTAGCAGAGATACTAACGAATCTTTGGACACTCATCGAGTCCAGAAGGCGTTGAGTAGCTCTAGCATCCACAGGAAATACGCTTTCCATGGAGCAAACATCGTGGCAACTTTAAGGCACCACCCATGCTGCGACTGTTAATACTCTTGAAACTTGGGAATAAAAAGGAATGAAGGAAAATGAACGAACGAAAATCGTGGTAGAAGGGAACCACCCTAGCATTCGAGTTATCGATTAGCAAAAAAACAAAAGCCTGAGAAACCATATCTTCATCTGACAGCGCAACACAAACAAATTCAACAAACACCTCTCTAAAATACTTTAAATTCAGAGACCTATCCACGAGTGAGCTAGTATATAATTTAAACGTGCTTTCGTCGTCCTCACATACAGTACTGTGTTCATTTCTTATATGTGCTACGTTCCTGCGAGTAATTCCAATGTGGAGACATAACAGGTTCTGATGTGTGAAGTACAATCTGATAATTCTGTTACCCTTCTGGTAATATTTGACTTTAAAAGGTAATGGGGAGAGAAAGAGACGGAGAGTTACATTAGATTGCACTCCTGATGGCCTCAGTTAGCCACTGACAAAGAAAGAGGATTTCACCAACTGTGCCTAGACCGCTTAAGGCTCAACAGTTCCAGGAAAGTTTTATTCCCAATTCCCTCAGGTGTAAAGGCAACAGCTTGACGCTGATTGCATCACTGTTACTTGGGAAGAAGGATGACTGTTGTCATTTGGGCCCTCAGAAGCATCTCTACGTTCACCAAATTGTAGTCGTTACCCGTGAACTGTCAGAAGCTTCAAACCCAATGATATAAGCTTTATTCAGTTTGAAAACGTATTAGCAAGACATTCCACCCCTTTCCGATGTATGCAGTTTGGTCAAGTTTACATTAGAATTATTGTATGAAATTAGGTTACACATAGTTAATCTTATTTTCTGCCTAGAATAGTGCATGTGTGTCAACAAAAGAATAAATTAGTGCAGGTAATGGAATTTTGGAAATATTTTGGTTTTTGTGTCTATAAAAATTACATATAGGATAAGATAGGTAGATAGGAGAAATGTGTTATTCAGAATTAAGATAAAATATATGTTTTTGGAAGCAATATGGAGGATGTAAGCGAAAAAATTTCCTTTTATATTGATGTAATAGGAGAGAGTACACATACAAAGAGAACCCTATAAACCTGGAGCTAAACACAAGTAGGCTACAAAAACCTTTTTAGCTTCTTGGAGGAATGAGGAGAACACTCAAGTGATGAACAGTGCCTTGCAAAGAAGGGGTCACTAACAATTCCAAATGCAGCTTCAGCCAGTCACTACAGTACATTTATAGTCTCGGAGATCTAAGTCATCCTCAGAGAAAGGGTGGCTTACACGATGTGCTGCTGTATCGCACCGAACGCCGTCACCTGGCCCTTCAACCGTTGAGACAGTAAAAGATAATTATATACAAAGTAAATGATAGACAGAGAATTTGGGAAGAACCATGGGAAACCTCATGAGTACACTGGCCAATCCAACAGGAATCGATACACCGTATGCGATTTGATGAAAATGCTCACCATTTTGAACATGTTTCGTAAACAAGCTATCATTTTCCTTTGGCACACTGTGTAATTATTCATGTTAGAAAGTATTCAAAGATCCTTTTTGAAATATTTACGAATTATAAAGTCACGTGCTTCACCAAACTGCAATGAATAACTGTGAACACATTTTCCGCTATAATTTATTTAATAAAACAAGTTGAATAAATATGTATTGATACCTTTAAAACTAATAAGAACAAAGGACTATTCCACTTATAGAACTTAAGCAGGAAGTCTCCATGTGAATATCAGCACAAAATAGCCCACCTCGGTAGCGTTGTGGTAGCGTGTCTGCATCAGGTTCAAGAGGTCCCGAGTTCAAATCTCGGTCAGGGTGAGTTAACTGTATAAGGTTTTTCCGGGGCTTTCCCTTATCCTAAAAGACGAATGTCGGATATCTCTAAGCTATATGGACCCTGGGCCCATGTGAGCATCATTTCACACATTCCATTCATCGTCCGATATGACAACGTGGAGGACGTAAATTTAAAAAATAATAAAAACACAAAATATTGAGGAAAACATTTGTTCTTACTGTTTTATACTGGTTTGTTTTACATAAAAATGTGTATTGAGGAGGAAAATTTGCATTTTTACTTTTTGAAATTAGGAGCAGTTTTGGTGGACGTCACATACTGAAATACAATATGAAAATTTTAACTTCTGAGGGTCGGTACAAAATGCACGAATTACATAAAGAGAATTTTTAATTTGAACCAATTACATACAGTCTTAACATTACAATAAAATTAGCAAATATCTTGCCGCCAAGATGCGTATTTCTCTTTCATTCCAGTTTTAAATGAAATGGCATTCTCCAGCTGAAAGTTGCTCCGAAAAGTTTAAACATTCACAAGCCGAGTTTAGGCCCGTCTATAGCTTAGATTGGTAGCGTGTCTGCCTCAAGTTCAAGAGGTCCCGACTTCGAATATCGGTCAGGGTGAGTTACCTGGATAGACTTTTTTCTTTTATACTGAAAGATGAATGTTGTATAAGTCTAAGCCTTATGGACTCCGGGTTTATTTGAGCATCATTTTACTCATTTCATTCATCGTCCGATACGACTTACCGTTGGAAGCGGTAAATTACAAAACCTTAGTTTAGAAAAATAATATTTAAATTCGTGTTTTTTCGATGTTTCCAGATAAATTTTTACGCTGTATTCTTGAATTATTGAATTCTCTTCTGGGGATTTTTTTTGTGAGAGTAAAACATATATTAGCAATATGTCTTACAATTCGAGAACGTGCGTAATATATGTACACACAGAGAATTAGCTAAACGCAGTCAGATTGCAGACATAGTGGGCAGTTTCCGTGAGGTCACCAGCTGGAAATATGAATATAACTTCTTGGAAATTGAAATTGTGGAAATGTGATAAACAACTATAATACAAAAGCTAATTAAGGTAAATACCTCTATGGATAATTAAAATTCGATTAACTCTATGACGCCTGGGTGCATTAATAAATTGTGCAGCATTTTATTAACAAGTTTGCTTAGAGGACTGTAATTCAGCAGATTTTTAGATCGATAACATTTCTGAAGATGTTCAGCATATTTCTAGAAGTATAGACTTTCTAATACATTTGTAGTAAATCGATGCTGTTCAAACGTGGTTATTTTTACCTTCTTTAGTATCTATATATTAAAGACATTCTGGGGAATCAAGCTAGGTTAAAAGAGGATTAGAAATCGACGTTTGGGGGGCGTACATCGCTCAAATCATCAGGATATTATAAGAAATGTTATAAACACTAAATTGAGACAACGTAAGAAATCAACAACGACAAAACACTATCAATACTCACATTCCTGAACAAAAGACTGCAGTAAATTAAGTACCAGGTCAGCAGATGGCGTGAGTGTAGGAAGCTAATTAGGTCATAGCAATGTAACTACTTGGTGATCAAGCTGTATAGATCTGTGCTTCTTAAGCAGACCAGCAGACCAGCAGAAGAGACGAGTCGTCCAGGTTTACCTGGACGGAGTGTTTGCCGCCCAGCTCCTAGCCGCTTATTGCGTCTTTATCTGGGCAGTATAGAAGAGTCATCATTTGTCTCAGGCGATTGTTTCCGGCAGTGGACATATCTAGCCTTGTGCGCGCAGCCGCCCCGTGGGGGTTATGCGCCCAGTGCTGGCTGCGCTCTTCCGCCTGCCTGGGAGGCATCTGAGCACAGTCCGCTTAACAGGCTAGAGGGAAAGTAACAGTGTTAAAATATTGAGTTTGCCAAGCCCATTTCTGGGCTTAGGAGGTTGGAGTCAGGTGGATGTGGCCCTGTTCAGCACCAGTTACCCAAGGCATCTTTGGGTAACCGGTAGCTCGGTCTGCGGCGAGGAACTCTGTGGTCGTAACGACCAAGGGTGTTCACCAGTATGTTTGGATGGGAGTCCAGCTTATCGTAGATGATGCGGGATCTCTCCCGCACCACGTCCACGATATATGGGACCCCAGAGTATGTATGAAGGATGTGGGACGGAAATCTACGCCCGGTATCGTAGATCATGCGCAGTGCCCTGTTCTGGACGCGCTGTAGTCTGCGAATAGTGGTGGGAGCCGCTGATCCCCAGACTTCGCAGCCGTACAGAATCAGGGGCGGTGTAATCGCCTGAAACAGGCGTAGTTTGAGGTGCGTTGGCATAGTGGATTTGAGAATAGGGTATAACTGTGTTAGCGCTGCATGCCCTTGTCCGGCTTTGACCCGGACATGAGGTGTGTAGGTGAGACCGCGATCGAGGTGGACGCTAAGGTATTTGGCAGTGGGAACCCAAGGGATTTGCCTCTGCTTTAACCTCAGCGACCAATCCGGTTACCTAGCTCGGAGCTCTTCTCGGGGCTAATGGCCATCCTCCACTTCACTCCAACGGCCAATGGCTCGGAGTTGGCGCTGCAGCGGAGGATGACAATATCGTAGATTTCTGTTAAGTGCTATTATGAGGACGTCGTCAGCATATTGGCACGTAACAGTCTGTGGTTCTAAGGGGAAGTCAGACATGTAGGCCGCAAAGAGTATCGGGGACAGTACACTGCCCTCCGGCACTCCCGCGGCTATTGGTCTGATAGATGACATCCGTCCTTCCACTCTCACCCCGAATGTGCGGTTTCTGAGGAAACTACTGATCAGGGCGAGATAGGGAGGAGGTACGTTGGCCTCCCTGATTTTGTACAGTAGGCCTTGGTGCCAGGTTGTGGCAAAGGCTTTCTCTACGTCTAGCAGCACCGCGACTGTCTTAAGGTTTTCCTGGAATCCCAGGGCTGTCCTCTCAGCCAGACGCAATAGGTGTAGGGTCGTGGAGTGTCCATGACGAAAACCAAACTGGTGATCGGGTAGGAGCTGCCTTTCCTCAAAAAGAGGAATCAGGCGGGATAGGAGCAACCTCTCAAATAGTTTTGAGACGGCGTGCTTCTCTCGGAGGAAATGGCCAAAGCCTCCTTAACTTTCTGCTCCCAGTAACTTGTGCATTCTGCCAAGATAGTCGTCTCCCAAAATTTGGCTCTATGGTCGTTATCAAATTAATTTGTAATCATCTTTTCAACTGGCTTATTTCCCGAGAGTATCTTGAACATATTCGTGGCCAAGAAAGCTTCAGGTCTCACTTTAGTTATTTAGTATTTATTTATGATATGTAGATGCAGTATTGTGATCCATCCAAACTTGTTTATTTATTTTTATTTATTTTCTAAATTTAACGTCCTCCACATCAGACGTTCAATGAAACTGGTGAAATGATGCTCAAATGAATTCAGGGTCCACAGAGCTTATAGCTATCGCACACTATCTTCCCCACACCACAGTTACGAGCAGGCACGAGTATCTCTGGGTATGTGGTCAGTGAACCAGGTAATTCAAAAATAAAAAAATCCATTTAAAACAAATTAATGTTTTCTTTAAACTGAAGTAGTATTGTTAACTCGCCATGCTTGCTCTAGTAATGTATACGCTATAACTTGTTGAGGTTCGTTATAGAGTCGGGGAACGGCTTGATTAGCGTTGATAACGGGGTTAAGCGCTCAGCTGGAAATTAGCAAACCTGAAGTAGTAACATTCGTGGTTCACTGGCTCTACAGATTAAGTTCCTCAATAAAGCCATGGCTCAGGACCATAATTTTCTAATTTATTTATTACCTAGCGGTATCAAGTGACTTCAATGCTGTTAATAAAATAGCATAGCGACCTCTTATTTTTTGTTAGAGGGTCGTAAAACGAACGGATGCAATAAAAATGTTTGGGCTGGTTTGTAGAGCTCCCACTTTAACTGGTTTTTGGTTCGTGGTCAGGAAGATAATGAATCCCTTTGAATACAGCGGAAGTATCATCAAGCATCAGTTTTAATTGCTCATCAGTTATAACTGTCGAGAACGACCCTTTTACCGGAAGTTTGTATCCCTGTTTGTTGATAATAACATACTACCATTGTGTTTCCAATATGAAGGATTTTCTTTGTTATCTGCGAAGCTCCATCCTTCTCTTAATTAGATAGAAACAAACACTTCGGGAATGTTCTGGAAGAGCAAATATTGCCTCAGGTTGTTACTCGGGAAATAAGACTACCTACGTTGCTGTGCTATGAGCGCCATCCAAACCTCTTTTCCAACAAACCAGAACGCTCCAATTAAGGTCATATTAATTTAATCTAGTACAACATCTTACTAAGGATATCACAGGGATAAACAAAATGTAAACCTACATTGAAACTTCAAAGTTTTACTTTAATAATGACTCATATATGTACGGAAACCAAGTATTGCATACTACACAAAAATTAGATACAAAATACCAATGTGTAATTCGAAATTTTAAGTAAACGTACATCTAAATCTTGAAGGTTTTGTATAGTATTAAAATTCACTTGTTAATTGACAAAATGCTTGTAAAATATGAGTCTGTATCATAGTACAGAACGATCCATATATACCTGAACCAATAATAAGACACACGTGCAAATTTGGGAGAATATAATACACAATTGGGAGATTACATTAAACTATTTATATCTCAGAGAAAATGTTGGAAGTGTCCTCCACCAGCATCTTTACAGGTTTGCACTCGTCTCACCATATTCTCTGAAGTTTTACGGAGATGATATCGAATTGAGAGAAGGTTATTTCCAGCAAGATGGAGCAACGTGCCATACATCTAATGGCACAGTGGAACTTGTAACCAGTTTCTTTGATAATCCAATAGGATAAACCCCCTAGGTCCCCTGACCTAACCACACCGGATTTTTTCTTGTGGGGATATCTAAAAATACAGCGTACAAGAATAGGCCACGGACAATTGATGTTCTCAAGGAATCCATTCGAACCAAAATAAGTAACATTGGGAGGATACTCTCCGTAAAACTTCAGAGAATATGATGAGACGAGTACAAACATGTATAGATGCTGGTGGAGGACACTTCCAACATTTTCTCTGAGATGTAAATTCTGTAATGTAATGTCCCAATTGTGTATTATATTATCCCAAAGTTGCACGTGTGTCCTTTTATTGGTTCAAAAGTTATGGCCTTTTGAAGTGGTTCAGGTTTATTTGGATCACACTATATAACCATTTTCCCATAACTATAACATCTACTTAAACATTATTAAAGAAAAACTGAAAGCTCTTACACTATATCCAATAAAAATAGAAGATATCTATTTACTCTCAGACTAATATTTATGTCGAGTATTATTTCAAAATAAAGAGTAAGAAACTGGTTTTATGAAATTGGTTGTTTCAGGTTCAACCAATTTAATACAATCTAACATATTATAAAGATATTAGACGTATTTGTTATATCCTCTACTTAGGCAGGCATTAGAAAATATTAGGATCTCGCTCTCTTTTGGGGAGGGGAGGCTTTGAGTTAGTATCCTTTAATCGGTAGGTCATATTGGATAATAATGTATGAAATGGTTAAAATCATGCTCATATGAAGCTTAATACCTGGAGCTCAGAGTTGTTCAATATTTGTATTCTCAGAATAGGGGAAACCTCTGGAAGTAACGTTATCTAGATCATATACTGTAACCAGGTTTCGTACTAGATCTCCTAACAAATTTTATTTATTTGTTATTTTTGGATATAGTAATAAAAGTGGCAGTGATAATGGTGAAGATGATAATTATAATATATTTGAATAGAAGCAACTGATTGATTGTTTTTCTTATAATCAAAACTCGCTCTTGTTTTGAGGGAGCTTCTCCACAGTCTGGAGTTTTACGTAGTAGTTTTAGTAATTTTTCCCCGAAGAGTTCCTCATTAATCTTCCTCCATACAAGACACATTTCCTCTGTTTACATTTGCACATTAAAATAATCACCATTCCTGCCTCATATAATTATTCTCTCTAATCTATGCGCGCTAATTGGATTTGTTTGGAAAACTTGATGCAGTGATAATAAAGGGAACTGTATACGTCATAGTTAAACCTCACACAATGCTCCTAGAGCAGCAATACACGCGTTAACCAGGAAGATTTCATAACGAACAGGAACTGTTACGACAGACAACAAACATCACGCCTAACAATAACGTATATTGTACACACTATCTGGCTCTCTACTTGGTGGTGTGGTATATCATAACTTTTAATTACCCATTGTTGTTTTCTTCTGAACTTGGGTTTAGTGGTGAGAATTAAGACAGTGTTGCCTATAGACTACGAAGTGTATATTAAACGGAATGTGGCTACAGAAGTTATACAGTAGTTCGCGTATACGTTCGCATAGAAATAACATAGTACTTGGTTAACTTGAATACAATAAGTAAACATGTTGACAAGAGTTTGGAATCTTCTATTGCTGTTGCTACTTACAACAGAATGGGAAGGCTTGTCTAAAGTAGAAGATTTAAAACGAAATAATATCATAAATAATCATTTCTATCGTCTGAATTGTAATTAATATTCTTATTGTGCTTATAATAAAGTATCACAAATGACCTGTTTGTCACGTAAATATGAAATACTTTGTCTTATATTGAAGCTTGGACATTAGATAAGATTTTGTCTATGAAGAATTTTTAGTATACTTCCGTTTTCAATTTTCGTAATCGCCCGCCATTGGATGATGAACAGGACTGGCGTAGTGAACGAATCGGAAAAAAAAAAAAAAATGGTGGAGAATTTAACTTCAGTACTACTTTATGCATCTCACACAAATCTCTTCCTGCTGCGTCCACACAAATTTTGTGGTACCATTCTACATTTTTCTGGGCTATTTTGAGTATTACTTCACCCATTTCATTCATCGTCCAAAATGACTTAAAGTTGGAGGAGTGCAAACGCAATTATTGCCGACAATGGGATTCTTTGCACCTGGTTGCGGCATTTGTACCATGGTTTCCCTTGGGGATGATGTTCCACGTTGCGGCGACATTTTCTTATTCTCGTACACGAAGTGAAGAAGTATTTTTTTAGTATTACTGGCTGCAATTCACGAAGGTCCATCTTCTGCGAAGATCAAACATATTCTCATATTGTTTAACGTGTTTAACGCCCCCTTTTACTACATACGGCACCGCAGGCGGTGACACTGATGATACAGGAGATGAAGATGGAGCACCGGTGGAATGAGATGGCGGGGCCCCGGAGAAAATCCGCCCCAGCGCCATGTTGACCACTACAAATCTCACTTTGCGGTCGCCTGGGATCGAACCCGGACCGCCTTGGTGAGAGCTAAGCGGTCTAACCACTGAGCCACGGCGCGACTATATTCTCATACAATTCTGATTATTCCATCCTAATACAATCATTTTCTTATATTTCTGTTGTCTTTAAATACACGCGAAAACATTAGTACACTATATCGAAACTTCATTATACCGAGGATGAATAATTAATACAGTTCATGCAATGGTTAGCACACGCGCCTGCTCGCTCTTCCATCACGATACAAAAGACGCTATCTTGTGCTCTTCACTTATTGACTTTTTTCTTATTACCATGGTAACTAATTATTATAGTCTACATCGCTTTTTCCTGTGGCCAATACATTAATTTGTTGTTGTTGTTGTTTTCAAATGCTAGGCTTTGGCAATGAAGCCACTCTTGCTCTCCAATATTTCTGTGTAGTGGGTCCGGCAGGTAGGACTTCACAGGTTAAAAGATGTTCTTCAGTCATTTCCTCTTCTTTGTTGTCAAATGCTAGGCTTTGGCAATGAAGCCATTAGCTCTCTTGCTCTCCAATATTTCTGTGTAGTGGGTCCGGCAGGTAGGGGTTCACAGGTTAAAATATGTTCTTCAGTCATTTCCTCTTCTTTGTTGTCAAATGCTAGGCTTCGGCAATGAAGCCATTAGCTCTCTTACTCTCCAATATTTCTGTGTAGTGGGTCCGGCAGGTAGGGGTTCACAGGTTAAAAGATGTTCTTCAGTCATTTCCTCTTCTTTGTTGTCAAATGCTAGGCTTTGGCAATGAAGCCATTAGCTCTCTTGCTCTCCAATATTTCTGTGTAGTGGGTCCGGCAGGTAGGGTTTCACAGGTTAAAAGATGTTCTTCAGTCATTTCATCTTCTTTGTTGTCAAATGCTAGGCTTTGGCAATGAAGCCATTAGCTCTCTTGCTCTCCAATATTTCTGTGTAGTGGGTCCGGCAGGTAGGGCTTCACAGGTTAGAAGATGTTCTTCAGTCATTTCCTCTTCTTTGTTGTCAAATGCTAGGCTTCGGCAATGAAGCTATTAGCTCTCTTACTCTCCAATATTTCTGTGTAGTGGGTCCGGCAGGTAGGGGTTCACAGGTTAAAATATGTTCTTCAGTCAGTTCCTCTTCTTTGTTGTACAGAGGACAATTTGGACTTGTATAAATTCCTATTCTGTGTAAGTGTTTAGCCAAATAATCATGTTCTGTAAGTAATCTAAAATTTGCTACTGCAGCTTTTCGTGGGATTTCTGGAATAATTTCTGGATTTTTAATTAGAATTTTCTATTTTTTATCTTTGGCTTTGTTAGATATTGATTGGTTTTGTTTCTTTTTATATTTGATTTTGATTAATCCTTTTATGGACGTAAAGGGTAAGTTTTTACTTTTGCTCTGAATTAAATTTGCACCCTTTTTGGCAAGAAAATCAGCTGATTCATTTCCAGCAATTCCACAATGTGCAGGTATCCACTGTAATATAATTCTTTTCTATAGTTTTTGAAGTTGTTGGATCATTTTGTGACATTCTTTAATTTGGATTGACCTCATTTTATATGAACTTATTGCACATAATGCTGCTTTAGAATCAGAAAGTATGACAGCATTTTTGAATTCATCTACTCTGTATAGAAGATACATTAATTTTGAATTATATAATTTTCTGATTTTCCAAATATAAAATCCTAAAAACAATTTTCTTTTATAATTTTATCTTTCTATTTAATTTATTATATTTATGATTTATCTATATTGGATATTAACATTCATCCTTACCTGTGTGTGACCTACTCTATGCAGCCATGGCCACCTATAATTCATACCAATTAAAAACAAAACTCTCATCATTGTAAACACATCAATATTAATCATAAATAAACCTAGCATAGTTTTAGCATTTGACATATTAATTTCTATATCAGGGGGAAAATTAGAATTTCTTTTACCTTAGTCGGCTTCGTCCACTGTTGTAGCAGCATTTACTTTTGCCCGTTTGCAGCACTAATTAAGTAATTATCGTGACAACAAGGAGGGTTATGTCTGTATTTTGATATTGTACAAGTTTCTCGAGCAATTTCAATGTACATTCGTTATAAATGCATTGTAAATTAACTTAAAAATAACAAAATGCCAGAAATGGAGCAATTACATACCCCCTTTCCGGAAAGAAGCTCAATTTCTCACAGTGAAGAAACACAATCGTATTACACACTCAACTGTCTCAAGTAGTTAACTTCGCCCACTAAAGTCATTTCAACACAATAGACTACCGGCCTCTAGGGAGTAGATTTTGGAAAACTAATCGGAGTAGTAGCCCGCCAAATCGAATCACCCGCGTTTACCTTAATATTATAAAGACAATTATTGTAAATGGCGAAAAAAGTATGAAGCAGCTCTACTTTTACGAAGATCATTCTTTGGAACGGAGATAAGGTAATATAACACTTTCTAATTTCATTTAATATATTACTAAAATAATAAACAGTATTTAAAAGCCCAATATTTCAATACAAAGATCTTGATTATAAGATGACAATATCATAGAGTAGAAACAAATTTGTTGTTACTCCATAGAACATAAAAGTTCCTAAATCCCACAGACTATATATAAAATACTTCTTATTGCAGGTGGCGATAATAAACAAAGGATGATAAACATGTGTTTTTTAATTGACTTTGTCAAATGCTGCATATATAAAAAGACTATAAAATTCTTCTAATAATTCGTCTGAGTTCCTTTGAAATTATGTTGTAATTCATTGACGAGGCATTTTAAATAACTGTATATAGAGATATATCTGCAAAACTTAGAAATCAGAACCGTTGCTTTATATTAAGTGAGAAAATTAGGTTGGAAGTTAGTGCCATTTTCATAGAATTGAATTTGTTGGCTTTTAAGTGCCTAATATTATTACGTATAAATTAAGGTTATATGCATTATGTGAAAACTTTGTGGCTTCAGTCTTCTTAAATAACTTTGGAACCTATTTTCATTATCCATAAAATTATTGGACAGTTTTGAAGATTCTTCTGTCTAGAGAGCATAATGAAAGACCTGTGAACAAAGCAGCTATATACTTTTTACTTTTTAGGCGCTTTTAACTGTTGTTCTCGGCGTACCATTCCACATTGGATGTGAAAGCCCACACTTAATTTTGCTCAGAGGTCTCATACAAGCATCTTTCTAGTATCCACGAGGAATGAACTTTTATATATAGTGTGATCCATATAAACCTGAACCATTTCAATAGACCATAACCTTTGAACCAATAAGAGGACACACGTGCAACTTTGGGAGAATATAATACACTATTGGGAGATCATATAAAACTATTTAAATCTCAGAGAAAATGTTGGAAGTGTCCTCCGCCAGCATCTATACATGTTTGCACTCGTCACACCATATTCTCTGAAGCTTTACGGAGATGATGGTATCGAATAGAGAAGGAAATTTCCAGCAAGATGGAGCAATGTGCCATACATCTCTTGATACTATGGAACTTGTAACCAGTTTCTTTGATAATCGAATAATCTCAAAAGGTCTGTGGCCCCCAGATCCCCTGACCTAACCCCGGCGGATATTTTCTTGTGGGGGGTATCTAAAAATAGAGTGTACAACAATAGGCCACGGACAATTGATGTTCTCAAGGAATACATTCTAATCGAATTAAGTAACATTGGCGAGGATACTCTCCGTAAAACGTCAGAGAATATGGTGAGAGGAGTGCAAACATGTACAGATGCTGGTGGAGGACACTTCCAACATTTTGTCTGAGATGTAAATAGTGTAAAGTAATCTCCCAACCGTGTATTATATTCTCCCAAAGTTATACGTCTGTCCTATTATTGGTTCATGAGTTATAACCCATTGAATTGGTTCAGGTTTATATGGATCGCACTATAGAATCCGCGCGGTCTGAGCAGCACCGCCATGCACCACCAAACCTAGGACATCTAAAAGATAAGGACACACAATGAAAAGAAATTTGAGGAAAATAATTCGTGATAGATATGAAATAATCCCATTATTCGTTAATCGACCAGGAAGCACCATGAAAAACCTAAGGTCAGAACGGGCAGAGGACGGGTATTAAGTCAACGATATCTTGAGTCGGAAACTCATACGTCACCATTCGGTAATCAGTTCGCCCAGCAGTTCTTACCTCTATAAGACTAGTACGATAGCATTGTTATAACTGCTCAGTTTTGTAGTTCAACTGTTTTCCCACGGAGCAATGCTTCTTCGGCGATGATACTTGAGTTGTCATTTGTAAATGCTATTAATTTTTACAGCATGCAGTTCGCTGCTCAGAACACTGTAATTAAGCGAAGTGAAGGAACGTCGATAATTTCCAAGTCAGTGATTGTTGAAGTCAACCTACAAAAGCAGAAAGAGGTAGGAAGAGAAATTCTAGATGAACTCCAAGCGCAATTTCCTTTAGGATGATGATACTATGTTCATCCATTAAGTAATCTCATTTTGCTTCCCGTGCTTCAAGTCTTGCACGCAATATTCGCCAAGTATTTCTACTTAATTACAGATAATTAGGAGTTAACTTACGTTGCACAGCGTGAGATAAAAACACAAAATATGTTTCTATTTTAAGTTTCAAAAGCACTGCTTCGTTATAAAGATTTATAATGCTCCAAATTCGTTCCAAGATTTAGAACAGCTATATTCTGAGCTGGTCAACTAACCGGTCAAAAATATTTTAATATTTAAATAAAAAATTCTCATGTTTTCATTTACGAAAGTCTAAGATAAACGAGCATTTTTATTGACAATGAAAACGTTGAAAACGTAACGAACTGTAAGTTGATGTTCTTGTTATATTTTATACACTATTTCAGTAAACCACGAAATCTTCTCCGAGTTCTGGAGGTTCTAAATTCTATTCCTGTCGACCACCCAATATGACCTCGAGTTATTCGTGTTGTTTCCTGGTCGATGGGCGAATGCAGGTTTGATTCTCATTTACCACGATTTCTTTCTTGTTTTAATATGTGCCTCCAGTTTTTCTAGTGTGTATGGCGGTACCGGACAGATGCCGTGCTTGCTTCAAAGAAAGAATATTCCTCATGGATACCAGAGGGCAGCTTGGTTGAACGGGTCGTTAATGGTCCTCTCTTGGGTAGTATAATAGCACAGATTCTCGAGCAATGAAAGCTGCCCGGTTAACTGCAACGCGCTCTCCCAAAGTCCAGACATTTGAAAGTAGGTGGCATAGGGTTTATTTTATGGTTTCTGAGCGGCTCTGGGGAAGCTCGAACTTGTGCGGGTTCAGCCAAGGTAGAAAAGGTAAACATTGAACTTAGTGCAGGGATTTCTGAACGGGCACTTGAATTGCACACAGGACTGTCCTTGGACATCTCTTTAATAGTTAGTGCTGAACATTCGAACAAATGACTAGTCATTTGTTGTCTTCAGGATGTTGCTGGTTTCATCTTATCCTCAAGAAGGTTAATGAAGAAGTTGCATTTAAGTTTTAGTCCAAACAAACGCGTCTGATACTACTTTTAAAATATGTCGCTGGCCTACCACTGGTTTCAAGACAACTTTCATTATTTTACTATTTTTCTAATCCTTCTTTATTATTTCTATTGTCATTGACTATATTATTCATGGTATTTATTTATCTTATGTTACAATTAATTATAAGTAGATAAATGTCTATTTTAATATACAGTAAACTATATGTGGTATATCCAACGTACCGTCAGACTAATGAAGTCAAATGAAGGTATCTGACTACTGACATCAAATGAATTTCCGTATCAGTTTTGAATTTTTTGGAAATGTCCTCAGAGGTACTCAACTTTCTGAATGACTGGAACTACTGGTAAACTAACTGTAAGCGATAGTCAAAATCTTACTGTACAAAAATGCAGTGCTCGTTAAAGGAAACAATTTATGTTAAATACATTTGCTTTAGTGAAATGAACGATATTTACGAGATATTCCGTGTTATTTGTTTCAATTTCATAATACGTATACTTTTTCTTAAAACGGAAAGTCGTGATTCATTTTTTTATTTCTTGACCATGCAACAACAATGGAATGCCAAAGGCATCGGATAGCGAACAGGTTTTAAAAGATTTGACTAACGCTTATTTACTTCTATCTACAAGAAAATTAGCAATAAGATAAATTCTACAATTATTTAACACGGAATAGAGAGATAAATATGCTTTTGTAAGAATAGTTCCTACAAGAGTAGAGTAAGTCATGTGAGTACAACACTAGACTTTTTTTTTAGGCACTCTGATATTTTGTGTCGTTAAGTCGTTGTGCACAGTTTCTCTCCTCTTTCACCCGAAGAGAGTTTCATATGTACAAGAGGGAATCTCTACGTAAAGCGGTAATAGTGATATCAGCTGTCTTTGATTTAGGGCTCCGGGGTCTTCCTGCTGCTTGATGCAGGAAGCAGTAATGTTACCATACATTTTCTTGTTTGGAACGATAGAATGTGACTGCGACTCCGATAGCGTTTTATTTAAGTGTGAACTTAATGATGACATTCTTGTATGTCACACTTGTACCAGCCTAAAAATACTTGTGTTGTTTAAGGTCTGAGATCCTTATTATATATGCAGGCTGCTGAATAGGTTAGGAAGTGCATATCGTAGAAGAATAAGATAAAATGAATTCCTTTTTAATGCTCTAGTGTACATTCTTGTCTGTGCCACTCTGAAAGACTTTTATGTTCTCTTAAATGATTCATATTTATGCAATCATAAGGTAAGGACAATTTTATAAGACTTGCAAGTGGGGCATTTTCAGCAAATCCTTCCAAACTTAACCTCTCCTTAAGTGTAAAGCGTTCCATTAGTTTCGATTTCCTAAAAAGTGGCTGACGAACCTTTATTATAATACACATGCACTTTCGTGACATATGTAAGTATGCTTGGAATTTTCTAGTAATATCCTTTGAAGTGTATTCAAGTAATTTATAAACCATATGAGGTAGACAAACTGCATAAAATATGGTTAAAGGGCGTAATTTATAATAAATAAAATATAATAATCAATGGAACAAGTAATTGGAATGCATTTTCTTACCCTTCGCAATACCAAGAAATAAAATGTGGATTATTGTAAAGGTAAATTGTGAATTATGAATAGATTTTTAATAGAGGCATTAGAGGGAGGCACTGATATATGGTTTTAACAACATCTCGCTCTATAAGACGGTGATGTGGTGTTATATATTGCTAGCCTACTGTAGAAATGAGTTGACATTAAGGGATATGACCGTTGGTAAAACAGGAAGGGTTGAAGGCTTAATTAAATGTTTTATTAGAATTCTGAACTAAATTTCCAAATATTCGAGCACTTTTCCATTTGTAACACCAGGCTTAGGTTATAAAACTTAGGTACATCTAAGCTACTGAACGTAATATCCACCTCAGTATGGTCTTCAAGAAGGGAGTTCAACTAAATGAGATGAAAAGTGGGTACTAAATGGCAAAAGGGTAGAAGTGTTCAATGAGGTTGAATAACAATGGAAAGTGGGGAGCACACAGAAGAAAAATGAAGCAAAAGCAAGAGCGGCAATGAATGGGATAAGAATATGCAAATACAAGCTAGAAATGACAACCAAGTGGTTAGAAAGAATGTACGAAGCACTAGTTGAATCCAAAATGTTGTATGCAGTGGAGATCTGGGGGGCCACAGAGGTAAACAAAACGGTGGACCAAAACTACAGCAGCTTTTGTAAAGAGCTACTAGACTTACCAAGATCAGCACTTAGGGAAGTAGCTTTAGTAGAATTAGGAAAGACAAGAAGAAATGGAATAATAATGGAAAGAATAATACAATTTTGGTATAGGTGTTTGGCCAAAGAAGAAAGGCAAATTTTGAAATTATGCATGAGACAGCAAAATGATTAGTGAACTCAAATAGTTGGTGGGCAGAGATAGGAGGAATTATGGAAAAATAGGAATGTGAGATGTATGGCGATTAGAGGAAAGGAATACAAGCGTTATGGGTAAATTGCTAAAATGCAGAATAGAAGATATAGAAAGATAGGAAATGTGGGGAAGTCTAGAAAATATGAAATAATTACAATTTTACAAGCAAATAAAAAGAAATTCAGGAGAGAAGCATACGTAGATTACTGCAATAGAAATGAGAGAAGGGCTAGCTTGGATGAGAAGAGGATCAATATTTCTAAGAGGGATAAGAGGAGAGAAATGGGAATTTGTGAATTGTGTGGTGGAAAGGAAAGCATCGAACACTATGTAACAGAATACGAGGAGGTTGCTATGTGGAGAAAAGAGGTTTGGGAGGAAAAATGGGAGAAAGTAGAGAACAGGATAGTAGCTATATAAATGTTAATGGGCAGGGAGGAAAAGAAGGTAAGAGTATTGGTGAGTTCTTGCAGAAAGTAAAAGAAAAATGGGCCAGAAATTTAAAGAATATAAGAAAGGAAGACGAGGGAGAAGAATGGGACTAATTAAGTAACAAGGAGACATGGAGGTTAAGAGCTATCTGGCAGAGTAGAAGACCAGGGTGTCATGTAAGCCAAGGTAGCAACAAGGTAAAGACAAATATATGTAGCCAAAAGTTGTAAATTATAAAATTTTGAAATGTGCAAAACAAAAATCGAATCTAAAGCTAACAAAATACCTATCTACTGTCCGCCAAGATTACAATTAGATTGCGATTCTGCATTTAAATTGCTTGCCTTTGAAAAAACTATTTCAATTATTGTGCATACATTTTTTTAGAATTAACAGTAAATTGGGCTTTCAGTGTTCTGTACGCATAAAACAACACGAATTTAGTGGTTCAGAAAGATCCACAGTTTGCAGTCATGTAATTCAGTTGCATCGGTATTTATTGTGAGTGGTTTCTTTTATTAGCGAAAGAAAGTTTAATTGACAAGTTGTGTTTTCTTGAAACGTTTTGGTTAGCCTTAATAATGATTTGAAGTAAGGTGCTGATGCTGGAAGACTAAGTAATAATTATTGACGTATGCAGAGCTGCATTTAGGGAGGTTACCAGAGGGCCCCGGACTACTTAGACATATGAGAACAGCAAAGTGCCAAAACTAAAACCAAATTTTTAAAATACAATTTTGGAAAAATGAGACAGTTTGTAGACTTTCAACATCAAAGAGATATTTAACTTTTTAGATTATTTTTTATTTTTTATCATTGAAGGTTTCCTGGACCAAATGCTATTTTTATGACACAGGGAGCTTGGTTTCATCTCTCTGGTTATGTCAACTCACTGAATTGCAGATATTGTTCGCAGAATAACCTACATGTAATATAATGTAATGTAATGGATGCAGTGAGATGTCCTGAACTTTTCTGTGACACCCTCTATATACTTCATGTTAATCGGGAAAGATCGTATACACGTTTGGAGAAAGCTTTATCAAATACTCTCCTGCAGGGGGGAAAAAGGAATAGGGGAACACGTCGCCTTACGCGACAGTCAAGGCTTGTAACAATTGATCTCTATGTGTTGGCAAAAACCGAAGGAAAATAAAAGAATAACGATGTTCTGTTTAGAAAAGTATTAAATACTGAAACATTTGAACAACAGTAAGCAATATTTCGGAAAAAGTGAATCCACAACAAACGCATTTGACATAAATCGAATGCTTTAACAAGATACACAATTTCTGACTGTACATTACGGTTTTCTGGTTATGTAATAATAATTCAGAAGGAAGAGGCCTTTATACTACAGAAATTCAATATTCGTGAATTTCGTTTGCCATTTAAATACCTTAAACATATATTATTTTAATACACATTGCTAGAGCCGTTTTTGGAAAAAAAAAAAAAAACACTGCCTTGTACCTCCGTTTCCCGACAAAGACCCAGGACCTGTGTAACGGAAACCCATTCACTACGTTGTGGCAATGAATGTGAACTTGACTTCATTTTAAAGTAATAAAATGTTTACGAGGTAGCATAAAAAGCAAACTTATGTGCAAAAAAGAAGTAAAAAAGGGCAAACAGGAACCAGTCTTGACATTTTCATAGAAAGAATTTCTAAAGTGTAAACACATTTTGGAAAGGTTAATAAACTTATTGCCATGTGACCAACAAAAGCCAATGGCGGTATTTCTCCTTTACGACCAATTCATGTGGTGTAGGAAACACAGGGATGTGGTCAAACAAGTTGTGTCTACTATCTCCGGCATCTTGACATTTCCACGTGGTAGAGATTCTCGTCCGTTTGGCTGAAACTCATGATTTATTAGCTGTAGTTCTTGCAGAAACCTGATGATGGCAGGGATGTAAGAACCACCACATTTTCTTTTGGTTGTATTCCTGTTTGGCTTCCGGCATAGACTTTGTGCGTTGCATGTTAAACATCTGGGCCCAGTGGTCCTGAACAAGATCCTTAAAGTCTTTTCAAGGGTTCACTAACTGAAGTCACAATAATATAGATATATAATACAAAACATTGTATATCATTTAAAAAGTGTAAAATCTAGGAAAGAAAAAAAGGAGTTCAGTACAGTAGTTAATCAGTTCTAACAGTAAATTTCTAATTTTGTTGCATTTTGGGAGATTTAAAACTCTGCTCTTGCCATTACGTTATTGAGTCTGTCCCGATCTCTTACTTTCTTACTGTTTCTCTACACTATTTCCTCTGTATTATTCTATGTCTGCCATTTAATGCTCTCATCTCCTTTCTTTGGAACGTCATGGTATGTGATGATTTTAAAACCAGAAATACAGCTTTTTTGGAGTATAATTACAAATATAAACATAACTAAAAGAATTAATCCTTATGATTGTAAAGTTATCGGAACTATTTTAATGCCTGCCTCAGTAGTGTGGATGGTCAATGTCTGCCTCACGTTCAAGAGGTCCCGAGTTCGAATCTCGGTCAGGGTGAGTTATCTGGATAAGGTTTTTCACTTATTCTGAAAGACGAATGTCGGGTAACTCTAAGCTCTATGGACTCTGGCCTCATTTGAGCATCATTTAATCCATTCCATTCATCGTCGAATATGACTTAACGTTGGAAGAGTAGATTACAAAAACAGAACTATTTCAATGCAACTTAAATATTAAGCTACATATTTTTATGTTCTGGAAATTAATTATTCTTTCACACTGGCCGTGTGTAGGCTAAACCACAGTTAATTACTGTGAAAGAGCAATTAATTTCCATTAATTGACCTAATAGTGGTTAACTATAACGCTCGGGCCTTAAAGTACTTACATGTCGTAAGTCGCCATTAAGGTAGTGTCTCATGTGTTTATGAGAACTCCTAAGTGGTTTACCGAAAAAACAAGAGTCAGTTGGAGAATGTAAAGTCATATCGGCACGTTGGCCATAGTAGCTCAATGATTAGAGACGCTGGACAGAAACCAGAAGATCCGTGGTTCAAATCCCGGCTATGGCATTGAATTTTTCAGTCTGACTCTACGTTTCCACAATTTTATGTTCTGATTATCCTTAATTAAACCCCCACCTCATTTTGAGGAAATCATTTGAGATAAGCGATTTACAAGCCGGACCTAAGGTATGGTTTATATCATCATAGCTCCCTGTTTGGCCAAAATTGCGTGAGAGAGTAACACACGTACATGGCAGAGTTGACATGAAAAATTCAATGCCACGGCCGGCATTTGAACCACGGATCTACTGGTTTCCGTCCATTCGCTCTTACCCATTGAGCTACCATGGCCAACGTGTCGTCCTGACATTAAATTCCCCAATTGCTCATATATTTCCCCGGTAAACCACTAGGGGCAGAGATAAGCAGACTTAGAAGCCTAATGTGCACCTAAATAGTCCTGACAAGACATTACTTATCTTTACTCGGGAAGGTCTTTAAGTAACCGCTGTTCACAGCAGTAAGGCGAAATCAGCTTCTGTCACGTGATTTAGTCCACGTGTGGAAGGTGTCCCGATATATCTCATTAGTTTAAGTTAGATAAGACAATGGTGGAAGCCGGATAGCAACGAACTCTACTCGAGCATTCTTTCATCGCCTTTTACCTAGCTCTGCCCGGTCTGGCTGACTCGGTTAGGCCCTGGCTTACTAATCACAGGTAGCGAGCTCAAACTTGACAAAACGCGACGTCCATTGTCAGTAGATTTAATGGCATATAAAATAACTCCTAAGGGGCGACATTCCAGTATACTGGCGGCACTAATATGATCTTGACAATTTACATTGTCATTATGAAATAACATTACGTAGGTGTTTATTTTTTTCCTCCGACCAGGAAAATGTTGGAAGTGTCCTCCACCAGCATCTATACATGTTTGCATTCGTCTCACCATATTCTTTGAAGTTTTACGGAGAGTATCCTCGCCAATGTTACTTATATGGGTTCCAATGGATTCCTTGAGAACATCAATTGTCCGTGGCCTATTCTTGTACACTCTATTTTTAGATACCCCCACAAGAAAGAATCCGGTGAAGTTAGGTCAGGGTATCTGGGGGACCACAAACCTTTTGAGATTATTCGATTATCAAAGAAACTGATTACAAGTACCATGGTGTCATTAGATGTGTGGCACGTTGCTCCACCTTTCTGGAAATAGCTTTCTCTCAATTCGATATCATCTCTATAAAACTTCAGAGAGTATGGTGAGACGAGTGCAAACATGTATAGATGCTGGTGAAGGACACGTCCAACATTTTCTCTGAGATGTAAATAATGTTATGTAATCTCCCAATTGTGTATTATATTCTCCCAAAGTTTCACGTGTGTCCAATTATTGGTTCAGACTATATAAGACTATGACATACACATTGATAATGTGATTTCGGTAGATATACATTCTGTAGATATTAGCAATGGACTTTGAGGGGTTATTGGTCTTGGTGATTGAGGTGTTATGGTCAGCAGAAAATAGAGGACATCCTTCAGGCATATCATTTTGATCTTTGTGCCCACTTTGCAGGCAGTCACTGTGATACCATCACAGTTGAATATTTTTTGTTGTTGTAATTTATGTCCTCCAACGTTAAGTCATATCGCATGATGAATGGAATGGGTGAAATGATGCTCAAATGAGCCCAGGGTCCATAGAGCTTACAGTTACCTGACATTCGTCTTTTACGATAAGAGGTAACCCCGGAAAAAACCTTATGCAGGTAACTCTCCCTGACCGAGATTCGAACTCGGGACCTCTTGTACGTGAGGCAGACATGCTACCATCTACGCTACCGAAGCGGGTGACAGTGCATTGTCAGTAGATTAAATGGCGTATAAAATAACTCCTATGGGTGACATTGTGTGTGTGTGTGTGTGTGTGTGTGTGTGTGTGTGTGTGTGTGTGTGTGTGTGTGTGTGTGTAGTGTTTAACGCCCGCTTTTACTACATACGGCACCGCAGGCGATGACACTGATGACACATGAGATGAAGATGGAGCATAGGTGGAATAAGATGTTGGGGGAAACCGGAGGTCCCGGAGAAAACCCGCCCCAGCGCCGTGTTGTCCACCACAAATCTCACTTTACGGTCGCCTGGGATCGAACCCGGGCCGCCTTGGTGAGAGCCAAGCGGTCTAACCACTGAGCCACAGCGCGGCCGAATGGGTGACATTCCAATATACCGGCAGCACTGATATGGTCTTCAAAAATTTACATTGTCCTTATGAAATAACATATCACGTAAATATTTACTTTATTTCCTCCCATTTGGCAGGTACACGAGCAAAAATGATCTACTGATGTTCGGATACACAAGTAATACATACTTCAAGTCATATGGAAAACGTCATTGCATTACCCACCAAGACAGATAAAAGATACAAAGGGGTGGACCCGCTATAAAAACTTATAGATGACTGTACGATAATTATATAAAAACGCAGGGAGGCAACTGTAATTAATTATTTCACTATCGGCTTATAAGGTACTCGTACAAGTTGGACAGCTAGCTAGTCCTATATAAACAGATATTATACCTATAAATAAGAAAAAAGTAATATTCCTAAATCGTAGGGGAGTGGGATGCGATCTAATAATGGTGCAGGTGCCTATTGTAAATAATTCCTCTTTGCTATTAAATGCTAGACAACTAAGCACATTAAAACAGTTATAAACTTAAGTGTGTTTGTATGTACCACTGCCGATATTTCCTCCCAATAAACATAATTACAGTTGTTTTAATGAAAATGCCGGAATAAAGGTACGTTTTACATCATATGTAGTTTCTAAAGTACAGTTTTCAATGTTTGCATCACACACTTGAAACAGTGTTCAGGAGAGCTGAAAGGCATGCCGCACTACCTTTGTGCGTTACCACATTCGTCTTCGATAGGTATGCATATGATCAGTTTAGCCATTAAAATATTGAAATTAGTGATGCACAAAGAATGAGTGTGGTTCGATTTAACAGGTAGTCAATTGTTTAGGAGAAGTCGGTAGGTGTAAATAAAGGAATTAAGATACTGGGGAAGGAGCACAGCACCACAGGCAGTTACTTTCAACGTGAGATTTGACAAGAAGGCATCAAGTGTATATCCTCGAGATGAGACCCGGATGACGATGAACGCTAGCAAGGACGAGATCCCTAACCATTACCTACTCATGGAGTCCAGGACACTGCAGACCAACCAAACGCAAGGAAGAAATCTTCTACAAAGAGCAAATTTCATCAAGACACCCAAATCAGCACCTGCTTCATCTCTGAGAGATAAAACATAATGATAGGCATGAAATCCGTAGCAGAAGGGTAACCACCTAGCAACTGTCTGTATGGTAATCCTGAATGGAGCCTCACGCTTTACTGCAGTCATTTGTCAGTGTAAACATAAACAAGTTTATTATGAGTGGATCACCTCTATAATGGTGTGCAGTGCTTACAAGCGAGGACAATCCATAAAAAGACACAAGCGAAAAGATCCTGTACCATGTCCTTCTACATTTTTGTTTATACTAAAAATATGTATATCGATAAGATATGTTTTCACCTGATTTCTGAACCTATATCCATCACTAACTGCATCAGTATTTTTGGGCTAAACCTACAGGTTTTAGTGATCAGTATATTGGTGTACCCATGCTTTATCATAGTTCAATAGTGTTAATTGATTAGTTATTTACATTATGTACAATATGTCAACTATGCATAAATGACCTTCACTAATGCATGAATTATAAATAATTCTGATATACTATGTCCAACCTTATTCCTTCCTACTTAAGCTTCCACATGCTGCCTCTGAATGAACCATATTTGCTGCTCTATCACTTACCTGCAACAAAGAAAAGAGAATAAGGTTAATACACTTTGTTTAAATAACACTGTAATATTGTAACGTTATTAACTTAATAGTATACTCCCATATCCGAAAATACAATCATTTATTTTGCAAAAACCAATTTAGTTAACTCAGTATATAGGGTGCAACGCAAAGAGCAGATATAATGAATGTAAAGGTGAGGCTAATCAGGAATCAAATCCGGGACTATTCTTATAGAGCATTGCACATTATCGTGGAGCCATCTTACTCGGTGACTATGAGGATTGCTCGGGAATAACGTTAAAATCTCTGTACAACCCTCTTGTGTTTCGTTTCTAGTTCACAAAGTGGAAGGAGATACTAATTATGTGATGCCATTGTAAAGGTATCTGTAATGTAAGGTGAGAAGAATTGTATAAGTTGCGTAGTCGTCTTCCTGTACCATTCTCTTAGTTATACTCGTAGAGCTAATGCCAAAATCTTACAGTTTGTATCTGAATGTTGTCATTACTGCTCTACCCAATTATAAGTGAGTTTTAAAGTTCTTACAGATACTCTTAATATTTTTGGAATAAAATACTTTACTTTCATTCTTCTAACCAATTTGGTATAGAAATAAAGCAGAAAATTTAATTTTTAAAATGAAATATTACAATTTTAGTCACTCTCCTAATTTTTCAGATAAAAATTAAACTTTTAAATGACGTTCTTGTAAAAATTCAACCTTAATAGTATAAAATAAATATTTTGTTTGTTAGCGACGCTAGCAATTGCAAGTGTCACATCAGCGCTGCCAATGTGCCGGAATTTAGTCCCGGAGGAGTTCTTTTACAGGTCAATAAATATACTGACGGGTTCGTTGCTTTTAAGCGCATTTAAAAGTCATCGGTGTGGAAGCTGTATTGAACCCGCCACTTTAAAAACAGCAGCTCAGCACCTATCTAACTGGGTCATCCAGATCAACTTTATTAATGGTAGAATTAACTACGTCATTTTTACGCGATATATAAAATCTGAGAAAAATCATTTTCTTAGATTATATTTTAAATCGATTCTTTAAAGGTTTTGCTGAGAAGCTGAACAAAATTGGATACAAACTACATCGTTTGGGACATTTAATATGTGCCAAAGATAAGAAAAAACCTAAGATAATTAAAAGACATTGGAAGTAACTGTAAATCATACAGTGTGAAAGGTTTAAAGAGCAAACAAAGCCATAGTTAAAAGTTACATAGAAAATATTCGTCAGACAAAAATTTAATTTGTGAATCTTTTGAACATGGTGACCAAATTTAAGTTGTAATTGCCCTTAATCATTTTTCGGTGTCACCTATCCGCACGTACTATTTAATTTATTCTGTAAGTGCCTGTTGAAATGGTTCAGGTTTAGGTGGATCGCACTGTAGTATTAGATATGCAATGCGATGTTTATCTGGCTACTGAAGAGATTTAAAACTGTAACCTTATGAATGTAAGCGACAGTCACTCAAAGACCAGAAATGACCACAGAAATAAGATATTACTATGCATAGTTAGCAAAAAGATGTGCAATGATCCTTGTTGAATCGTGAATAAGAAAGACAAAGGCCGCTCTTATCCTCCGTTTCCACTACATACTGCATTTCCTTAAGAAATTAATCAACAGATAAACGAAAGACTCCACCCTGTAACATCCCACTTCTTAGAAGTAGCGATACACATACACACCTACCCATAGGTTTTTATAAGTCAGGCTCTGTAAATACATACTTAATTAACTGGATCTTCAAGCATTTTTTTCTGAATTATTTAAATTAAAATGTCAGTTATAGCTTCTTGTAATAAATTTTCTCCTGCAATAAATACACTTTTTATCATTCGTGCATTCCTAACATGCTATTTGTGATAAATTATTCACAATTAATTTTAATTTAAAAAGCAGGTTGAAAGACTTCTTTAGCGTAAAATAATTTATCTGAGAATGAACACTTCAAATAGGGGTCAAGCGGTCGAACAATTAAAAAACAACTGTAAATACTTTGTCTATGATAGGCTTCGTCGATGCGTAGCTGTTATTAGAAAACATTTGAAATGTTCATTTTCTACTTACTCTTCTAAGAACTATTGTTAAAAATGCATACTATTGTAACTACTTCGTGTTAATTCGCCCCATCAGAGACATCTACACTCGAAATACTCAGTACCCCCTTCGAACTTTGTCGCAAACACAAGAAATTTGCTCTAAAGCATTATTTTTTGCCAAGTTGTATTAAAATACAATATTTCCCCTAGCTACTATAATTAAGACCGGATAAAAACACCTTGCGAAGCAATTCCTCCTTTTCCTGAGCGCCTCCATACAGAAAAGAGAAAATATTGCTAAAGTTATAAAGCAATAGAGAACAAAAGAACCAACAATGCTAACCACGATAGCGTGTAATATAGGGAAAGTTTGGAGCCGTTAGTCTAACATTTCCGAGCTCCTCAAACTAAGCTGTAGATGGTGCAAATCGATATCCCAATAACCGGTGCACCAGCTATTAAAACCAAATTTTCTTATCCGCTTTAATGAGGTAACCGTCATAAATAGAGGAGGCAATGAATGTTCTCTTGCACCTGCACTTTATTTCATCGTATATCTTGATTAAGTTTAAAGGATCCGCAGTAGCTCTAACGGCAGGGTGAGATACTTAGTAGCATATAATAAAGTTCCGTTCTTTAGAGTCGTTAAAGTTATCTAGCGTGAAATTAAGTCGTGCCATTTTCCTGTCTTATCCATTATGAAGTGCAAATGCCGTCGTATCGTCTATAAAACGCACAGTGCACCTTCTATACACTTGTTTTTAGCCTGAACGCTTATGCAGACTCATTTATTGGTAACAAATATTAATAATTTTAGAAAGAAACGTTAATTAAATTCGATACTCTCACGGTAACAGCGAGAGATTAAGGGCGAGTTACTCCAGTTCAACACTTTTGTAGTTTGCCAGTCAACAAAGCAATAATGTGTCTTTCAAAGACAACCGCTTTTGACTTCACGAGCTAGAGGAAACAGCCTTTCTTCTAACACCGCTGTAGCTAGAAGAATCGACGTCATCTAAGCGAATCTAGGTACTTCGAGTTCTAGAAATTTCTAGGAACAATTTCTGTATGACTTGGCACTGCAGAACATTCACTAATTAGCTATCTCTCTCGTAAGCTATTAGCAATTGATTAACATATTGTAATGACTCAAGAAATATTGAGTGCTACGTGCGTGGCGTAGCTTACAGATAAGACCGCCCTAGGGGACGTGCTTTCGTGAAAGGGGTGATCACTGTGGTAACAGAAAACTCTGAGCCATGCTCTTGCTTTGTTCTACTTTCTAGGATTCAGTGTTAAAGTACCAGAGTATCTTAGTTAACTGCTTGAAGGTCAAATAGTTGCAAATACTCCAATTACAAAAAGAATCAATGCGACTTCGAACATAGCCGAAATTTCCGTGGTGGTCGCAAGGATGACTTCAATTAGGTCAGTTTTAATAGCTTACGCTTCAAGCCTCAGCACTCTGTTAATTTAGGTTCTTCACGTGCAGTGATTTCAATATTTCTGCATCACTACATATCTGGGATCCGTTCCCAATACTAGAATACTTCAATATGATTAATTTTAATTAAATGTACCGTAATATCGGTAATTAATAAATAATACTCTCTTAAGGTGATACTTGGGGTGAAAGTTTCCAATAAACCATGATAAAACAATCGTCATTTCTCACTATGAAACATGCACAACACAAATCTTAAATGTACCGCAACATGTTCAATAATCTTTTCCCATACAGAAACTAATCTGCAATACGTACTTTTGACCTGATGATTTAAAATTTATTAAAATTTCTGAGAAATCCAGTATTATTAATTTAAATATTGGTATATAAACATGTTTAATAAAAGGTATTAAGTTTTATAACTAATGAAGCATGCAACCATAACCTCAAACATCAGCAAAACAAATTTAATGCATATTTTAAGTATTTAACTCTCCTTAGGCGAATAGGTAATTATGAAATTTTTTTGTAGTTTAAAGTAATTTGTAATACATTATTACGGACGAAAGAGAAAAACGAATCTGATTCACTGCAATCAAGATACAAAATGTGTATCTTCAGAATATCAGACAGGCGCACCGGCAATCACAACACAGGATGAGATATCGTGTACATAAAATTTAATGTTGCGTAAGAGATTTTCAGAAATGCATCTTCTGGAGTATGCAGTCACAGTTATTTTATATCACGTGAATAAGTACTTAAATAATTACTTAAAGAAGTCATGCAAATTTGAGGTTAAGAGAATGAGTACGAACAGTTGGAGACACTGGAGATTCGGTGTTGGGATGTATTACTCTCTACGCTTTAACCCGCCACAGCATCCCTTTTGCGGTGAGTTACCTATGACCTTTCAGGATCTCTCGCCTGAGGATTACTCTTCATTTGTCGCATCACCAAATCTGCGGGTCAGAGTTTCTCCAACTTATTATTTACTTTGTAAAGTAAGTTTTGGAGCTTTTAACACTACTGTCGAGAAGTGACCATTGAAAGCTAAGGATAATATAACACCAAATAGTATTTCTTAAGAATTCAAATGATCTGCAAAGGACCACGCTTTTGTAATTGACTTCCTCCAAGGTTAATATCGGACGATGAATGAATTGGCTGAAATGATGCTCATATAAGATCAATGATCATAGAACTTAGAACTCCCCGAGATTCATCTTTCAGGATAATGGAAAACCTCTAAAAATCTTATTCAGCTAACTCACCCTGACCGAGATTCGAACTGAGGACCACTTGAACGTAGGTAGACTCATGCTGCCATCTACACTACAGTGGCTGACCCTTAACATACACAGTATTTTACTTCAACATCTCTAAAAATGGTTTTGAAAAATGAAAATGCTCTCAAAATCTTTCTATAATGTATAATTTGGGGAGAAAAGTTTCTTGTAAAGCACCAGGTGGCGTCATTGAATGATGTTGAACGTATGTATCAAGTATTTTGTTTAACGATTTCACTTTTAAGTTATTCTGCTCTAACACACACACATTGGAGCTTCAACAAAAATACTATTTTGGAGTTCTCTAAATTCAATGACATTTTTATTGGAAATTTCGGATGGAATGTGAAACCTTCTGTACCTACTTACTGGTACAGGAACACCAAGTTATCATACAACAATCTCACCATACCTGGCCATTATCCCATTACCCAATTCTACAGTGGTTGTGTCTATCTACAAAGGTAATTTTACCAACAGTGCTTTGGGATGTCAGCTTGTTTGAGATTGAGTTATGAGTGGTTGTTGAATCAACAAGCCACTTGATGTTGGATTATCTCTAAGGTCTCATAACAAACTGAGCCTCAAAGCGACAAGCAAATCACACTTCTGCAGAACTATTATCAATCAGGTACCTACAGGAGGGGATGGAGGACTGAGGACTCCAACACGGAGGATGTTTACCAGATGATAAATAAAGAATGTTTGGTGTTTTCATTTGCTATAAATTTCTGTATAACAATGGTTGGTCTAACTGTAAAACAATGATAGCAAAAATTCTGACGTGAGACAAGGTTACATGTATGTAACTTTCTTCAACCAGCCTCAATCATTTTTGAGATATAATGTTTCAAAATTTTTCATATGAAAGTTTATATAATAGATAATATATGGAAAGAGGATTTTCTGAAACTCTTCCGATTTCCGGTTTGAAAAAACCTGAAACTTTATATTAAGTTTGTTATTTAATGGACAGCTACATGTAACGGATTTTTTTGGGGCATTCAGCGAGTCTCGTAACGTGAATTTTCAGTTAAGCATCATTACTGAACTTTTGGGTGGAATGCAATGCCTTCTCTATCTACTACATACATTGTAGAAAAAGTAAAAATATAGAAGCACAGCTAAAAGTTTCATGTAAAAATGTTGCAAATATAGTAGCTGCACCAGAAATTGTGACAAATTATTGCACTTCAGCAATGTGATTCTTTATGCCTTCTGGAAGGGATAATGCCAGAGAAAATATGTAATAAAGCATAAACACAAACATGAAAATAAGCATGACCAGGCGCTGGAGACGACGTGTGCAAACGCGTTCCCTAACTGTCCCACATTGAACGCTTCCACAGCTCACCAATTTCGAGGTTCCTTAAGGGAAACCATTCACAGAAGAGTGCCAGCACTTGCCAGCCAGCCAACGTCGCCTCAACCACTGCACCGCCGCACGAGCATAGTGGTAACCGGAGTGCCTCGGGACCTGCAAGCGCGATACGTGCTTGCTGCAGCGCAGCAGCAGTGGCCATCAGCAATGAGGGCTACACGTATCACCTCAGCCCGAGGTCCGACACCACTCGTCCGGGTGGAGCTAGCCAGCCACGCGGAACTGGAAGCTGCTTTATTTAACGGCCTACCCTTATTAGGGCGGGTGCTACGCACTGAAGTCAGCCGACAGGACCGTCAAGCTCCATGCTGCCGCTGCTGCGCCTACGGGCATGCAGCCGAGTCCTGTGCAGCCGAGCCTAAGTGCCACTACTGCGGTGCTTCCAGCCTCACCACGGTCTACACAGAACACGACCTCCGCCGACGTCGCCGCTTCTGTGCCTCCTGCGGCGGGCACAGCCACTTCACCGGGCAGGCGCTACGCCCCCTGCATCCCTGCAGGAAGGCAACGCCTGTCCATCCTTCGCCGCCAACCACTCAGCAGCAACTGAGTGCTCAGCCTCACCAAATTCATCAACACCAAACAACATCAAACGACACCACCAGCCAGGAGCTGCTCAGCGAGCAAGTCCGGGATCTAGGGGACGCCGTTCGGGTTCTCCATTCGAAGTTCTGGTCGTAATGGCCAAGCTGACCAACTTAGAGGGACTTCTTAAAGAGTTCAGGACTTCATCTGCGCATCAAGATACAGCACACACAAACCTCAGCTCAGAGCTTACAGAATTACGAGAAGACATACAGGAGAAGCATCAATTCTCAATCAACAACGCGACATACACACACATTCATGCTCCGAAGACTCGTCAAGGAAGAAGTGGCAGTCCTTCAAACAATGTTCGATGGACTCAACACCAGAGGTCGACACCAACCACCGCAGAGACCCTTCACTCATCAATAACCTTAATTCCAATCACTTCCAAACAAGACCGCTCACTACTCCCTGACATACTACCCAGAATCCGGTCACACCCCACTCCTAATAAACAAGGGCGTAAGCTCATGCTTACGTCCTGCCACCTTCCTCACCTTGGACCTGGCCTCGGCCAGGCCAATGTATCCCTTCCTTGATTCCGCAGGTGCTTACAGCGGTACTGCCTAAGCACCACTCCTGAATACTCACCGGTGGAGGTGTTTTAGTGGGTAGGGCTGGCGGTTAGATTCCCCCAGAGGAGTCCCACACTCCAATCCCAGGGTAAGTGCATAACATGCATTTTTCCTCCACTCGAAAAAAAAAAAGAAAAAAAGAAGACGGGTTCGTTGGCAGTCCGACCGCACTGTAAACTGTATTTTTCTTTATTAACGTCCTCCAACGTAAGTCATATCAGACGATGAATGTAATGGGTGAAATGATGCTCAAATGAGCCCAGGTCCGTAGAATTTAGAGTTATCCGACATTCATCTTTCAGTACAAGGGAAAACTCCGGGAACAAACCTACCATACATAGCTCATCCTGACCGATATTTGCACTCGGGACCTCTTGAATGTGAAGCAGACGGTACAACCACCATGCTACAGAAGCAGGCACGCTGGAATTCCATCTTCACAAAGCGAATATTATCCTATTCAACGCAACTTTTCAAACCCAGTCACTATGCTTTCAGTCTAAAACAAATGACACTCAAGAAATGATAAATTTAGGAAATATTGGACAAGCAAATGACTGTAGAAGGAGAACCACATCTCCCACAATATTTCTCTACTAACCCGAACCCATGGAGACATTGGGTGGTCGTGAACACATAACCTCCCACCGAATGCAAATCTCACACTAAACTTGTTTGCACTTGGGACCTTTTGTGACTTGACCGATATTAAATGTCAACAAGCTGCACCTTTCGGAACACTTTCAAAAATTTAATATGACAAAAAAACTAATCTTTAAATACCTCAAACCCAAAAGTGAAAGACATTAGTATTATAGATTTCTAAAAGTTCCTTATATAAGTATAGAGTTTATAGATATGAAGTAAAATGAGTTTTGTGTTTCAAGACTCATAAGTAATTTAAACTCACAAAGTATTATCAAATGCCAGTATCTGCGAGAGTGTTCACTGAATTTCAGTGCTGCATTCCCTTATACAAACTTGAGAATATGCAACATTTTACCTGGGTAAGGTTTCTTCTGAAGGTTTGCGCTTATCCTGAAAGACGAATATTGGATAACTCTAAGCTCTATGGACCCCGGGTTTTCCTTCAGTGTCATTTCACACATTCCATTCATCATCCGATATAACTTAACGTTGGAGAACGTAAATTACAAAAAATAAATAAAGTAAATTTCCACTATTGGTGCTTCAGTAATACTAGTTCATACTTTTCTACAACTGAAAACTAATAAATCACCCTCTATTACTTTGAAATCATTCTAAATTGTATTATTGATATTTATAATTAATAAAATAATATACATTCTGCATTTAATCACTTTCTCTAGCAAGTATTTAATTACGTGGTTTTAAATTACTCTGCATATCAGTTTGGCAAGAAACTAATTAAAGGCTCGAAGAAAATGAATCTGAAATACTGCATAAGCAAATAGGTCGTTCCTGGAATCACGTGCTTTAAATATGTATAAAATTCGAGAGAAGTATGTAAATCAATATTAAAATATGCAGATGTATGCAACCTCTGTTCTTAAGCAGAGTAAAATGGTTTATAATGTGGAAAACTAAATATTACGGATACTTTTTGGACTTGAGGCAATTTATGAGTCGATAAAGTATTGCGTAGATCTGCTATTATGGGAAGAATGCATGCTGCTATATGTATCGCTCTTGAATTTACTGAGGCGGAGAACTGAGCATGTTTTATAATATCTATAGAAGTGTGTAGTGTTTAATGCTCGCTTTTACTACATAAGGCACCGCAGGCGACGACACCGATGATACATGAGATGAAGATGGAGCACCGGTGGAATGAGATGCGGAAGAAACCGGAGATCCCGGAGAAAACCCGCCCCAGCGCCGTGTTGTCCATCACAAATCTCACTTTGCGGTCGCCTAGGATGGAACGCGGGCCGCCTTGGTGAGAGCCAAGCGGTCTAATCACTGAGTCACGGCGCGGCCATCCTCTATAGAGGTAAAGTAGACTAACATACTCTCAAGTTTTGTTCAGCAAATTGGTAGCATAACAGCAATTACCTACAACAATCACAACTGATATTTAATATTTACATGTCAGGGTTTATATAAGCAAGAAATGTGTATGATTCGCAAAGGAATTCACAGCTTCAGTCCTCGTCTTCCGTGGTTTCCCTTATCATATAGGCAATTACTTTTATTCCACGATTTCCTTTCTATCCCTTCCCTATTTCCCCAATTGGGACAATGCATTACACTATTTACATCTCAGAGAAAATTTTGGAAGTCTCCTCCACCAGCATCTATACATGTTTGCACTCGTCTCACCATATTCTCTGAAGTTTTAAGGAGAGTATACTCGCCAATGTTACTTATTTCGGTTCGAATGGATTCCTTGAGAACATCAATTGTCCGTGGTCTATTCTTGTAAACTCTGTTTTTAGATATCCCCACAAGAAAATTTCCGGTGAGTTTAGGTCAGAGGATTATGGTGGCCACAGACCTTTTGAGATTATTGGATTATCAAAGAAACTGATTACAAGTTCCATGGTCGCCCGCCTCGGTAGCGTGGTGGTAGCATGTCTGCCTCACGTTCAAGAGGTCCCGAGTTCGAATCTCGGTCAGGTCAGGGTGAGATACCTGGATTAGGTTTTCACCAGGGTTTTCCATTATCCTGAAAGGCGAATGTTGGGTAACTCTAAGCTCTATGGGCCCTGGACTCATTTGATCATCATTTCACCCATTCCATTCATCGTCCGATGTGACAACGTTGGAGGACGTAAATTACAAAAAAGAAAAAGTTCTATGCTGTCATTAGATGTATGGTACGTTGCTCCATTTTGCTGGAAATAACCTTCTCTCATTTCGATATCATCCAGCTGCTCCACAAATGTCTTCAAGATACCCATATAAACTTCAGTGTCTACAGTCGTATCAAAGAAAATGGGACCAACGAGCCAATAGATGCTGGTGGAGGACACTACCAACATTTTCTCTGAGATGTAAATAGTGTAATGTAATCTCCCAATTGTGTATTATATTCTCCCAAAGTTGCATGTGTGTCCTATTATTGGTTCAGGTGTATATGGATCGCACTATATAAACCTCATTTCTTCATTCAGTATGGAAATGAGATTTTCGTCATGATAAAGGTACTCTAAGCTTTTAGAATATCTATAAATAATTGTTGAACAAAAGTTTACCTGTCGCCCAAAACGGTCTGTTTCATTCATGCTAAACTTTCAAATTGAAATCCTTGTTTTTATCGAAGTATGTGCATTATGTGTTGGGGACGAGCTGGACTCTTTGTTATAGCACCACGGAGGATGAAGACAGGATTAAATTAAATAGTGTGACGCCCATCTGTATAGGCAAACCATCAAACACTGCAGCAAAGCACTTCTGTACAGTATCACCGCGGATAATGAAATATCCGCTGCTCTGTTGTTTTTGACTGAAAATGAGTTGGCAGGTTGAAGATAGCACCAGAAACATGTATTGCATTTCCTTCGTATAATGGACACTGCAAGTGAAAGCAAGTGAATTATAAAAGTGTTTAACTAACGAAGTTTCATAAACACTGTAAATTTATGATTGGTACTACTTAATTTAAAGATATGAACGAAGAGAGACCATCAATTTATCTTTTAAATATATGGAAAATTATTATGTAGCTGTAAAAGACCCAAAAGAAGAAAAAATAGATTCAAAATAAGAAAATTTGCCATCATTTCAAGAAATAGAATTTTGCTATTGAATAGCTACACCAGTAATTAAGCAAAAGGATAGTTTTATATACGTCTAATGTTTTTCAATGCATATTTGTGTTATTTGATTTCTTTAGCTGCTAGTATTGTTTGTTTGCAACGAGCCATTCCTCTTCTAAGACGTTGATACACTCAGAATTGAAACTGGATCGTTATGAAATTTGCAGCTCAGTACCAGGAGCATTTATGTTCAATGCAGGGTGAAAGTGCAACTGAGTATTCACCAGCTTTTGCAGGTTGCTTTAACAGCCTCGTCAGCAATTAGTGACCAGCCAAGGCTTAAATTATAATATGAAAGCAAAAGAGGCAGCAGTGGAGGCAAAATATGCAGCTCCCTATAAAACGAAATTAAAACTCTGAAGGCTATTTATAAAAAATACATATAATCAACGGACACAGAATACCGAAGTATTTTACGCACACCTTGTGAACGGGAAATACCATTCACAAGGCACAACATATGGCAGGATCCTTTTTCTTGACACTTCTTTTTCACAGATTTTCCTCAATCATCGTTAGTAACAAATACCGGCAAGATGCTGTAAATTTAGGTGAAAATTTATTATTTCATTTGCTGAAGTATAACCTGACCAAATTCTGCGATATGGTATGTAGTAATAACAGGCGTAAGCAATATTGGAAAAGTGTACTGGAAATGGATATGTATAAAAATGATGTCTAGACACGTTTTTATTTTTATTTCAACACGTTACTACAGATTTTGAATTTCAAAAAAAAAAAAAAAAAAAAAAAGGCTAACTTCTACAATAATTTAAAACTGAAGTTAGCAGTTTTCTAAAACTATCTGGTTAAGCATGTCAGGATTTGGCAAATATTATATACCTACCAGCAACAATCGGCAATGGGTGTGTGCACCATTGAATTAAACATTAAAAATTATCTTTCATAGACACATTTGTCAGCGTTTACTGAATATAGCTTGCCAGGCTATGTGGTTGATAGGTTACGCACCAGTTGCACTTTTGGAATCTCAAACTGCACTATTTCCACAGAATTAATTACTTTTTATCCCATTTAGACCACACTATTTAGAAGAAAAACTTAGTGAGCACATTTCAGAAGTGCAAGAGGTAGAAACATGCCAATAATGAAAAAGTTGTGCGAGATTCTATGACTTCAACTCAACAGTTGCATGGTATTTAAAGATAGGTCTACACAATGAGTATTATACCTATAAATAATAGATTATATTAACTATTATAGAGCTTAAAAATAATAAAAGGTATATACACACGAATTTTCCAGGTTTCAAAACTTAAGTTCAAGCACTATTTGTGACTTACATTGTCAAATAAAGCAACTCAAAACTTTCGTCTTGCTTTCTTCTGTTGGATGACCTTAATAATTAGTTTAGATGACTGCAGCATAAAGAACAGCTGAATACGTGGGCAGAATGCTGAAATGAAGTTATTGAAACAATTTTAGATCTGAACAGCAACCACGTGATGTTAAGTCAATCAAGAGGAATTTTGGTGCGTTTTTCTAGCCCCAGAGGCGTTGTATGAATGAACGAATAATTTATTCGTGCAATTTCTTTTTTAAAATCTTTTACATTATTACTTATAATTGTTTATCTATCCCACACTATTTCATCTATTACCTTGTTGCTAACTTGGCTTACATGCTCTGCCTCCATGTCTCCTTGTTACTTAATTAGCCCCTTTCCCCCATCTTCCTTCATTATTATTTTTTTTTTTTTTTTACATTTCTTGTTCAATTTTCCTTTACTTGCTGCAATAACTCACCAATACTTCTTACCTTCTTTTCCTCATTTCCTGTTAACATTTTATAGCTATTATACTCTTCTCTACTTTCTCCCACTTTTCCTCCTAAACCTTTTTTCTCCGTATTGTTAACTCCTTGCATTTGTTATATAGTGCGCTATGCTTTCTTTTCCACCAGTCAATTAAAGAATTCCCTTTTCTCTACCTCATATACCTCTTAGAAATATTGTTCCTGTTCTCATCCAAGCTAGCCCTTCTCTCTCTTGCCTATTGCAGTAATATACGTATGCTCCTCGTCCCCTGTTTCGTTTTATTTGTTTGTAAAATTGAAATGATTTCATATTTTCTAGACTTTGCCATATTTCCTTCCTTTCTATATCTTCTATTTGCATTTCACCAATTTGTCCACATCGCTTGTATTCCTTTCCTCTAATCTCCATATATCTCCCAGACCTATTGTTTCCATAATTCCTCCTACCTCTGTCCACAAACTGTTTAAGTTCTCTAATCTTTTTTGCTGTATCATGCATAATTTCATAATTTCCCCTTCTTCTTTGACCAAGCATGTATAACAAAATTTTATTATTCCTTCCATTATTATTTCATTTATGCTGGTCTTCCCTAATTCTACTAAAGCTACTTCCCTAGGTGCTGGTCTTGGTAAGCCTAGCCTCAAAACTTTCTGTCCTTTTGGTCCACCGTTTTGTTAACCCCTGCACACCCCCCGATCTCCACTGCATACAGCATTTTGGATTCAACTAGTGCCTCATACATTCTTTTTTATCCACTTGGTTGTCATTTCTAACTTATATTGTTGAAGCAGATAGGTATGGGTCATTCTTGGATAAATGTAGAGTATGGGTATAGAGGCTTCTGGAAAGAAGTTAAGCTAAGATTAGAAGATATTGACAGACAAGACATTTTTGCCAATACAAGTGACAAAAGCTCACTGAGATTATATAGAGAAATAAAAACAACCTGGGGGAGGGAAGGATATATATATATATATATATATATATTAATATATATATATATATATATATATATATATATATATATATATATATGTAGTAAGTTAGGGCGAGAAGTTTTTTTCTTGGGCGAGAACAGGAGTGAGAAACTTAAAAGGTATAGCGCAAGACAGAGAGCTAGATAAATGTCCATTGTGTGGAGAAGAGAATGCAGATTTCCATTGTATATTAAGTTTTAGTCAAACAAAGATATGGAGAGAGCAGGCTTGGCTACGTAAATGGGACAGTTTGGGGGGTGAAGTAGTAATTAGAAAAATGTTGTGAGTAAAAGGAGAAAAGAACAGGAGAAATATAGGGAATTATTTGGGGAAAGTTAAAGAGAGATGGCTAAGAACAATTAAGAGAAAAATGTAGAGTGAGATAGGTGAAATGGCAAAAAGTGTAAAAAGGAGCAGAGGGCCTCCAATACACAAATCCTAGAGTTAGGTGTATGGGCACCGAATTACTATTCAATGGTGGGCAACATGATAGCATGATAGGATTTTCAGGATTTAGGAATATATGGCATATTTCAGTATGGATTTTATAATTGTAATCTTGATTTTGTATTTCCATTTGTTGATGTAAAAGGAAATAAATTACTACTAAAAAAACAACTTATATTTGCATATTCTTATACAATTCTTTGCCGCCCTTCCTTTTGCTTCAATTTTTCCCCCTTTTTCCCAATGTGCTCTCCATTTTGCATTGTTATTCAACCTCATTTCTAAGTATTCAAATTCATTGACCACTTCTACCCTTTTCCCATTCAATACCCAGTTTTGATTTTTTTTTGTTTATCTCCCTTTTTGATGATCATAACTTAGCAGACAATCTGAATCCGACAAAAAATACATATCTGGGAAAATAAGGAATGAGATGAGGGAGAACTACGCCGGAAGCCCGATAAAGTCAGTTCCTAAAGTGTTACAAGATCTGAACATTCCACGCGCAAAACTTTATAAGATACTATGTTAGGATATTTTTGTATTCTTGTAGATTGTTCAGGCGTTGAACTCCAAGAAACACGTACAAAGCAAAAGGTTTGTTCTTGAGTTGTTGCACTGGATCGATGAAGATCTCGATTATCCAGGGAATGTCATTTTCAGTGACAATGCAAGTTTCCACATATAAGCGTAGATTAATCTCCCAATGATCGTTCTGGGGCTTCTCACAGTATAACATGCGGAGAACCGAATGTGTGGAGTGCTATGGGCCGTGACATAATTGTGGGGACATTTTCACTCATGGAGGAAACCAATGGTGCTTGAACACTTTGTTGTCCTCTGTCCCTTCCTTTGTAGCCAAACGTGATATTCCAGCAGAATGGGGCTCCACCTCCCTGGAGTGTGGACGTTCCTGAGGTTTTGCACAGGAACGTTCCGACACAGATAAGCAGGAAGGACGGTTTCACCTTTTAGCTTGGTGATCTAGACACATCTCTTCTGGATTTCTTCCTGTGAGGTTATATAAAAAAGATTTACATTACACCTGTAGGTGACCTTGATGTTCTTCGCTTGAAAATTATCACAAATATCAAAAAAGATCTATTACAGTGCAAGTTGTGTAAACATGGCCTATAGTTGAATGCAGAGAATGTCAGATACGTAATTTATATTTAAACTTTAAAGTAATAAAAATCCCAACTTACAAAAGTCGCTGGAAGTACTAGCTATGCAGGGAATAAGAACACGTTCATATGAAAAGAGCAATAAATCTTTCCTAGAAAAAAAAATGTTTGAACGAAATTCTGTTTGAGCACCTCCAGGTAGTCATAAGGCGAGGGAATCTGTAAAAACCGGGTAAAGCGGAGAGAACAAATGACACGTATCCTTGGAGATGACAATCCATTTTATTTTGCCGGAAAATGTCAACGTTTTTATAAGGCTTCTTCCCTCGGGATCTTGAAGGAATTATTTCCCCGTGCTCCTCAAAAGGTACATTCGACGCCTTATAAAGGACGAGCGGAGCTTCGGTGATAAAAGACTGAAATATAACGTTACGACTTATAATGCAAGGATCAGTGGCGGCTCTTGTGTTTAAGTTCACATTTTGTAACAAAATGTTCCTAAAATATATCTGCAGCTTCAGTCCGGAATAATAATAATGATGGCAAATACAATAGTAATACATAATATACATAGGGGAAGAAATTCATTTACTAAAAAAATTAATACTGAGATTACACCGAAACGCGTTTTCGGATAATCTGAATGAAAAACACGTATGAGGGCCGTTCAATAAAGAATTATATTCTTTCTTCATCATCATCTTCTTCTTCTTCTTCACTTCACCATGGGCAGAGTGCCCGTTCCGTCTCACAATAATTGCTCCTTCCATCTCTTTTTAGGTCTACCAACATCTCTCTTTCCTTGTGGCTGATACTGGAATGCAATCTTAGGTAGTCTTGTTTCGGACACTCATTGTATATGCTGCATCCATTCCTTTTGTTATTTTTCAATTTTGTCACTTATCGAGTCTACGTTGAGTTCCTTTCTTATGTCTTCATTCCTTATTCTATCCAACCTTGTGCATCCCTTAGTTTTCCTTAAAAGTTCATCTCTGCACTTTGAATTTGGCTTTTCGTTTTCTTCGTGAGTACCCATACCTCACTTCCATAAAGTAGTGCAGGGACTGCCATTGTTTTGTACAACTTTAATCTTGTATCTCTTCTTGTTTTATTTCTCAACGTTCTATGCATTGTTCCACAAATCATTTGGAATATTGCAAGCTTTTTGCTCACATCTCTGTCTGTTTTCATCATATAATTAAGATTACATCCTAAATAACTGAATTCTTTTAGTTATTCTAGTGGTTTGTTGTCTAAAATTATTTTTGATCTTATATGTTGTTATCCCCAAAAGGCCATCATCTTAGATTTTTCCGTCGATATTTTAAGATCATACTGTTGACATACTTGGTTCAAGCGGTGTAGTGCATAATGTACTTTATCCTCCGTTTCTTGTATTAAAACCACGTCATCTGTATATAGTAAAATATTTAAAACTTTGTTCTTATTTATTATATTCGTTTACGATCATAATTTTTTGCACTAAAATTCAATCTTATTATATTCTGTTAACTTAATGTGAAAAAAACACGCCGTAGTAGTTTCATTGTTGGTACTCCTGGTTCCCGCCTGTGAGAACCAGACAGGTTCAGACATGTTCAGTATCGCCTACCGCTGCAATGGAGGTAACATGCAGTTAAAGTTGATATTAGAGGAAGATCCGGAGTTTCTTTCAAAAGTAATCCCTCCTGATAAAACTTCTCTACATCATTTTGATCCTGAGAGCAAACAGCAAAGCTCAGTGTGGAAATCTCTTTCATTAGCAACCACCAAAAAAGCAAAAGTGGTTGCTTCTATTGGGAAAGTTATGGCTATCTCACTCTTTGATATTCATGGAATGGTTTATCAGCATGTTGTACCTGCACACACATTAGTAACTGGACAATATTACAGGGATGTCCTGAAAACATTGCAAGTCCATATCAGGCACAAAGGATCACATTTCCGTGAAGCAGGCTGGATGCTGCACCACGATAATGCGCACGCACATATTGCCAATGTTGTTGAATATCTTGCAAAAATTCAACGTGAAGTGCATCCCTCACCCTCCCTATAGACCGGATTTAGCCCTATGTGACTTTTCTCTACTCCCTAACGTGAAGAAACGCCTACGTGGGAGGTATTATCCATCATCAGAAACAGTGGTGAAGGCTGCGGAGGCAATTTTTAAGCATCTCTCAAAAATGGTTTCCAGTATGTCTTTGAAGACTGGCAGAAACCCTGGAACAAGTGCATCGCATTCAGGGGAGACCATTTTGAGAAGAACCATCAAAATTAGGATGATGAGTAAAGGTACGTTGTTAAAAAAAAAAAAAAATTGTCAGCGTTCTTTATTGAAAAGCCCTCGTGTTCAGAAAATTGCGCACGCATAACTATTTGTAACTAAAATGATACCAAATGGGGTGTTTAATTTCAGCGTCTTCCGAGAATGTGCCACCAAGCCTTCCCAAGCCATGGGAAGTCAGGTAGTGGTGGTGTGACGTCAATTCCGTCAGCTTTAACCGCAAAATAAGCTCCCGAACGAAAGGCAGGTCAGTATGTGACGTCACCGCGCTGATTTCTGCTGTACAAGATGAAGGAAACTGATGTGTTGGGGTTCCGACAACTTAGGAAAGACAAAAAAAAAAAAAAAAAAAAAAAAAAAAAAAAAAAAAAAAAAACGTATCGGGTATTAATAATATGTACAAATATTAATATTAACTGCTTTAATTACACAATTGGTCACAATTTATAAACAATTATATTTGGCTCAGTGCTATAAGAAATGTTTGTGTAGTGTTAAACGCCCGCTTTTACTACATACGGCAACGCAGGCGATGACACTGATGATACATGAGATGAAGCACCTGTAGAATGGGATGTCGGGGGAAACCGGAGATCCCGCAGAAAACCCGCCCCAGCGCCGTGTTGTCCACCAAAAATCTCACTTTGCGGTCGCCTGGGATCGAACCCGGGCCGCCTTGGTGAGAGCAAGTGGTCTGACCACTGAGCCACGGCGAGTGCTATGGGAGAATGTATAGAACTTCAACTCGTAGTTTATTTGAAGGTCAGGCATGTTATAAAGTAAATAAAATAAATTTTTTTTTTTTTTTTTTTTTTTTTTTTTTTTTTTTTTGCAAATTAGAGGCGACCCTTTCAGAACAAATTTACGTGGACATTTTCCGACACTTTCTGTTTCGTTTTTCTTTAGTTAGTTTATCAATGTCAGAACGTAATGTATGGGAAATTTGTAATCGAAGGCTGCGTGTTAGATTGTGCTACGACAAGGTAATTTGAGGTTTGGACTTAGCTAATTTCATAATAGAAAAAAAGAAGCTTTTCGCACACATATGTCGAGCCAAACATACACAATGTCCGTGTATACAACCTCGGAAATCTGGTTTGGGGGGGACATTCTTGTAAAAATCAGTCAGGTCTTTCTTTTGTGTACACTTGTCCTCCAATAAATCGTCACGTTGTAAATTTAACAGTTCCATTAGATACATGTCAGCTACATTGTTATCATAGAGTGCGCTAGACCTGACTGAACCCTCAGATTCTGTACTCACAGCGCCGTTTATATACGCAACTTGTACTACACGGCTGTTGCCTGACATCACAGAACTGCAGGCTTCGCTCATGGCTGAGATACATCACAACTATCGAAGCAACATTTTTTATGAACATGACGCCAACAATTTTAAGTGATCATCATTCAAGGTTTGGATCCTACGATTCCTTCTGTCCCCATTAATCCATATCTCTCTATTTTTTTCCTCGGTCTTCCTATGTTTCTTTTACCTGTTAGAACGTAGTCGGTTACTATTCTAGGAAATCTGTACTTGTTTATCTTTTTCATATGGCGTCTTCAGTTTTCTTTATTCTGTTTTATGTTCTTTTAAGTTAAGTATGTGCAATTCTTAGTTTTCTTTTCTGTTTTCTCTTTGATTCCCATGTTTCGCTTGGATACAGTAATACAGGGACGGTCTTTGTCTTACAGAATTTCTCTTGTATTTGTATTTCTCTTCTAGTTTTCCTTTTAGGGGTTCTCTTTCTTGTGGTGCACAAGAAAGAGAACCTTACATTTATTTAAAAACCTTGGCTTTATTTATTTAGCTTCTTGTCGACATATTTCTCGTCACAACCTACAGGACTAGGGTTCCTATTTATATCACAGGAGTAAGGATGGCTCAGCTTTACTCAGGGACTCACTCTCGCTCCGGACCAGCGCAGCATCATGGGGAAGAAGAGGAAGAACAACACCGCAACACGAGACCAGAGCCCGACAGTGAAGCCGCCTTCGCCGCAGCCCTCGCCAGCCAGCTCCCGGGAGCCGTCTCCCGCCTCGCTGCCAGTACACGGAGATGAGAGGGAGGCCTCCGCGGAAACGATGGGGAAGTTCTTCGCAGCACGGCCCACATCCACAGCCTCGCCGGACGCCCACCAAGCGCTCAGACAACCGCCGCCTGGAGCAGAACATGAACTGCAGCTGACATCCACTTCACCTGCGGAAGCACAGCCACCGCGGCCGCCAAATGCAATTCAGTGGCTTTCCTACGCAGCTGCAGCAAATCAATCGGCACCGCCAAGAACTCTACACCTCTCAACAGAGCCAGTCACCACCATAGGAGCCTACACGGTAGTCATCATCGGGGCACCCCGTGATCTCCCCTGTAGGTTTGTACTCTCCCACGCTAAACAGAGGTGGCCCTCTGCCTGGAGAGCTACCCGAATAACGTCAAGAGTAGGCACCACCACTCTAGTGCGCCTGCATCTAGCCGACAGCGCGGAGAAGGAAGCTGCATTGAGGACGGGACTGTCCTTACTAGGGCGCAGTCTCAGAATTGAGGCAAGCAAATTAGAGCGGCACATCCTCTGTCGGCGCTGCTGCAATTTTAGCCACCATGCCTCCACCTGCACCGCTCCCCCTAGATGCCTATACTGCAGGAACCGATGATTCACCGCCGAATGCAGAAGGCATGACCTCCACCGCCGACGAAGATACTGCGCCACCTGTAATGGCCTAGGCCATTTTACAGACCAGGCGCAGTGCCCGCGCTAACCCAGACAGCGCAGCACACCTACCAGGAAAGAAACCTATCCACACCCAACAACCACGGCGGCTCCCACCACAGTCGCAACTGCCTCCGATACCGGAGAAGGCCTGAGGGAAGCCCTCCAGGATCTCCGGAGAGAGCTGCAGGACTTTGGGGCCCGTCTTGTCACACTTAAGGCAACTCTCGCAGCTACTCAATCTTCCAGGGAGGATATCCACGATCTACATTTCGAGGTCCTCAACATAGCCCCACGCCTGGGGCTACTGGAAGAAATCAGCAAGCAACGCAGGACTCCACACAGAACAACGCGACCAACTCTCACAGATTACAGGAACTGCCCAACGTTCCGCCGACAACACAAAAGAAGTTCAGGATCGACTCGACACACTAGGGCAACAGATTCACCAGCTCTGCAATAGTGACCAGACATCCTCCGTGGAGCGCATCCTTGCGCACCTAGAGGAGAACCACGCACACACGCACGCCATACTGCAGGGTCTCAATAACTCCATCACCAGCCGCACCACAAATCTCCAAGACACCGTGCATCAGGCCTTCACCAGGATCGAGACATCCCAGCTCGATTTAATGCAGATGCTGAAACGCCTTGCCCAGAAGCAAGTGTTGCAGTTGCCCAGGATGATCCTGAATCACGACACGAACACAACACACAAGTACTCCGATCCCTAGATCTAATACAGACTTCAATAATGCAACTGACCGACCTCACCGAACAGACACCACGTCTGCGACGTCGACAGTTCCCATGACAAGCACACATGGTGTGCACAGATACATACTTAAATAAAGAACGTAAACCCTCCATCAATCCATCCCTCCCTTTAAAGTCGGCGATGCATCCAGGGCCTCTGGCCATGGCTGGACACCCGGACACTTTCTCCCATTTTATTTGCGTGCCCTTCAGGCACCTGCGCTCCATCACCGATAATACGGGGCTGCTTCCGTGGAACCACAACACCTTTCTCTCCCTTTATTTTCTCCTAAGCCTCGCCCTAAAAAAAGAAGCTCAGCTATATCCCCAAGCACTGGATATCCATTTTAGGCGTCTTCTTGGACGCGCATTGACTACGCTGGAACTATTCTTTAAGCCCGGTCACCCCAGGGGTAACACCGGAGGATCCTGAACATAAATACCAAGTTTAGTATTCGACTTTGAGATAGTTGTTCACATACACATACACACATATTTTAAATATCCTTTCTTTTAGAAAGTAAAAAAGGAAATAAGAAGTAAGACTTCTTAGGAAAGAATTCGCTCAAGCGCTGTTAAACAAGTTTTTTTTGCTGAAGCAGCCGAACTTACTTGCAGAGTGGGTTGATAATTATTCACACCTGTATTTACAATAAAAGGATTTTTAAAGCACGGAACACTGAAGGCATGATTTATGAGGCAAGATACAATCTGTTGGTTAACGTACAAGGTGTCAAGTACTTCTTAAATACATATATGCAGTTTTAAACTCAAGTCTTATCACGAAAGAATCTAAATGTTAGGTTATATGATGCAATAAACAATCTCGTATTTATCCAGATGATATCGTAATAAACTTTCTTTGCAATCAAGTGTTCCACAGTAATCGATTTTGTAACTCAGGATATAATGTTTTTGTTAATTGACTTTAGAAATTTTAATGAAAGAGATTTTTATAATATATCTATAAGAATTTTTAAATTTTGCTCGTTGCAAGTTATCTTATATTTTAGAATATGAATCGCTAAAATAATTCCCTTTTAATGCTAGTTGTTGACAGAGCTGTGGTTTAGGAACTAATACCTATAATTATTTCAATTACTTTGAGGTCTATTGTATAATAAGCACAATTTAAAATTATCAGTGCTTCTGCAATTTAACAAAGGGAAGATTATTACTGAATATTACGGCCATAGATTAAAAATTACGGTTGGTATTATAAATACAGGGGCGTCCAGAAAAAGTTCTGTTTCAATATCTCTCCGCTGTAGCGCTGCGATCGCAGTTCCGCACATGTGCGGTAGACGCTCTATATCAAGGAGAAGAAACGTGCGCCATTGTGAGATCGCTGTCAGCCACGTACGCTTTGTTGTGCTTGTTTACAATGTCGGTGTTGATTGAAAATCCCGCCGCTTGTGAAATCAGATCTGTGATTCGTTTTCTGAATGTTAGGAAAGTGAAACCAATTGAAATTTATCGGGAAATTTGCGATGCTTACGGACAAAATACGATGAGTGATACAATGGTGAGAAGATGGGTCCGACAGTTCAGTGAAGGACGTAGTGAAATGCACGATGAAGAACGAAGTGGGCGTCCATCTTTGGTTACAGAAGAACTGGTTCACGCGATTGTTGACAAGATCCAGGAAAACTGCAAGTTTATAATTAGCGCTCTCGCTATGGAATTTCCCCAAATCTCACGACCACTAACTAGTTCATGAAAGTGTTACCGAAAAACTGAAATTTCGTAAACTTTGCTCACGTTGGATGCCAAAGAATCTTACTGAGCAACTCAAAACAAAACGGATGGGTATTGCACTTCAGTTTTTGACGCAACAGGGATGTGTTTGACCATCCCACGCACAGCCCTGACCTCGCTCCTAGCGACTTTCATCTGTTTTTGCATCTCAAATCTTTCCTTGTCGGTCAACACTTCATCAATGACGAAGAGCTGAAAGAAAATGTTTCCAACTGGTTGAAAACACAGGTGGCAAACTTCTATGAAGAAGGTATACAAAAACTTGTGCCTCGCTATGAGAAACGCCTGCAAAATTTTGGCAGTTATGTGGAAAAGTAGTTTAAGAGTTGCAGAATTTTGTGCAATAAGTAATCTTTCTGTATCTGTGCACAATTTAATTTTATTACCAAACAGATCTTGCTTTCTGGACGTACGAGTATCATGTATTATGTTTCATTCATAACCACAAAACCTATTGCAGTTTTAACTGAGCCAGGTGATACATGACTACAATGTAGGAGCACTCGTTACTTACAAAGAGGCAGCATGACATTTCTTTTCTTGTATTGCAGCGATGATGAGAACGCCGTGCTGGATGCATTCTTTGGATAGTTTACCTTTGACTGCATACACTTCTCGCAACATGTAGAAAAGGTACATAGGATGTGTCGCTTGAAATAAGTAAACAAGTGAATGTTATCCATTCCTTTTGACCTGAAAGCTTGGCGAAGGTTACAAATGAGTAGTGGCAATGAACGTACTTTTTGACAAGCCGAGATGCTGCATTGTTTGTTGAAATAAAATAGAAAGCTTTAGCACATACCTCTATAGATTAGGTGTTAGTATGTTTGTCTCACATTCAACAACACCCGAGTTCAAATATAGTTTAGCATGAGTTCGCCCTGAAAGATGAATGTCGTATACCTCTTATCTCTATGGATCCCGGGCTCATGTCACCCATTTCATCCATCGTCCGATATGACTGAACGTTGAAATAGAGATTCGTTTAATGAGGTCTCTCAAGTTTAGAAGTGCATACCACTCTAGCTCTATTGAAAGCTTGGTAAATGAGAGTTACTTTTCTTCTTCTTCTTCTCTTGGTATATGACACAATCATATTCACTTATGTTCTTCTACCCCTTATCCATTTTAGACGCCGGGTAAGGGAGCCACAACTATGTATCAGACAGAGAAATCCAAGGAGTGTATGATCAGCTCCGTCCCTGGAATAAGAGTGAGGTAATAGATGAGCGGAAGGAGGACGAAGTGGATGAAAGGAAGGATGCTAATGGAGAAATTGGGGAACCGGAGAACCGGGAGATAAAGCGTCTCAGCGCCTTGTTGTCCACCACAAGTTTCACCTTGCGATCACCTGGGATCGAACCATGGTGCGTTGGTGAGAGTCAAGTGGTCTAACTGCTCGGACACGTCGTGGTTTATTAAAAAGGCGATACAAGTAAAGAATAGAGAAGGGAAAAATTTTGCCAGAAGTTTGTGGCCACGTCAATCAGCTTGTTGTGACTAAGGACCCACCCCGTACTGTATAATGAAGTCGAAGACAATAGAAATGGCGGATGAAAGACTGTTGCATTACATAGATACATTATGTTTCTTACTTAGCAATTCTACAACTCTAGAGATTTGAATGTTTGATATGAACATAAATATGCGATAATACTGGCCGATCTATGTATGCATTTTGCCAGCGTTGGTGAACATTCTCTGACCGTACTTGTAAAACGGTGTTTTACAATGGCCAGATTTTTTTGTCCGTAGACGCACAGGTCTCTGGCTCCTTTTATTGAATTGGCTGTGAGACTTAAATTCTGCTGGACTCAAGCACGTGGAGGGTTACAAGAGTTACTTTACTTTTTACCTCCACCACGTCTACCGAGGGGTATTTCTGAAAAACCAACGAGGTCAACTGACATTGTTACATATCGGGTGCTCTTTGCATTAATTAGTAAGCAATCATTTGTTCTGGTGTTAAAATATGCAGTGAAAGAGTAAATGCTGCCTTTCCCATTCTTTTGAACATAAAAATTACCCTGTTCTCATTCCTTAGAAAAAACGTATATCTTTTTATCCTGCGCCGTACCCCTAGGTCTAAAATGACACGCACCATTATCTACATTACGCCCTTTCTTTACGTAACAGGAGAGAAAACCAGTTTGAGCAAGCTAGGGTAGCAGAAGGGGTAATTGATGGGAAATTTGATGCAGTTCCCGACCCATATGTTAACTTTTAGTATTTTATATTTAATTAACAAAAATTATAACCACAAACTAAGATTAAAAGCAATCGGGGCACTGAACAAGATGCATTATCGTACTTAACATACTTTTGATTATATCTATAACTTTTTGTGTAACTGTGCACGTTGGCAAAGTCATTGAGAATGAGGATTACTAAAGTCTATTCTTAGAAAATTCAAGATACGTATTTTATGTGCCATAGAAGTATCTTAAACATATTAAATTTAACAAAGATCGTAAGTATTTTTTGAGAAAACACTAATATTTGTAATAGCTTCCACACTTTCCAAGTTTTTCCGAATTTTACAAGTTTGGGATGGGAGAAATTTATGAATTTCTTATTAATAATAACTAAACACTAGTAACACAACTTCACTATTTACTTATTCAAATCCTGGAACCGGTTTCAAAGCAAAACATCTGCTTCATTCTCAACCACTCAGCTTGACACTCACCAACTGACTGACTGACTGACTGACTGACTGACCGACCTTGAACACTACCGCAATTTGAAGAATGGCTCCTTATCTAACTGCCATCTACCGGGGACAACACAAACTTATTGATGACATCTAGTGGAAGGATATCAAAATTCATTACGCGATCCTTATTTCTTCTCCCAAACCATTAAATCTATCGGTTCTTTCAATTGTTTCAATAATTTAACTTCTGGATTTACTTCATGACTATATGACCAAAACTGATCAGCCACTGCCGATTTATCTGTCTGTCTATATTTAATATTTCTAAAATTTTCCTTCGCTCTGGTTTCTAAATTAGGTTTGGTCCTATCAATATAGATCTTATCGTATTCTAAACAGTTAACTTGATAAATACCAGATTTTTTGTTGTCTGAAATTTTGTCTTTTTTAGAAAACTGTAGTAAATTCTTTATACTGTAATTATTGTGAGGTACTAGTATTATACCCACTTCTTTGAAAACTTTTTGGAACTGTTTATTTGCCCATGGATGATAAGTAAATTTTTTGAAAATATAATCATTTTTTACTTTTTTAAGAGTGGAAACATCATTAACATTTTTTGATATTTAAATTTTTCTACTCTTCTGATGAATTTCTGTTGATTTTTGTAACATTCTGAACATAAATAGAAGTTTTTTATTTAACTGACTTTTTGATTTTGAGGTATGCTGTTTAAAAGCTTTATATATATTGTAATTTACGTCCTCCGACATAAAGTCATATCGGACCATGAATGAAATGGGTGAAATGAGTCAGGGGTCCATGGAACTTAGAGTTACCCGATATTCGTCTATCAGGATAAGGGAAAATCCCGGAAAAAACCTTATCCAGGTAAGTCACCCTAGCCGAGATTCGAACTCGGGACCTTGTGGACGTCAGATCCTTTTATTATTCAGAGTTTCAAATAAAGCAGCATTTCCGGCAAAATCGTCTATCAAATTTTCTGGGGAACACCTACAATATTTCCTGTACTTCCTGCAAATGTATGTTGGAGAAAGTAAACAAATTCATCCGAAACAGGACGGGAAGATGTAATTGTCTATCCTATTACTTACGTCACGATTCGCCAGAGCTCTATAATTACATCAATACTATATTTGATCATCCCCAAATTATCTATACCTATAATGATAAGCTTCCATGCAAGAAAACATGTAAAGAGTTGCCTAGGTTGAACGCGCAGGTTGTGTTGTGTTTCACTCCAGAGAGTTTTATGCAATTTCACGCTTTGACGTGCAAATATTCAGTTAATTCCTAGCCGATAGATGGTATCTGTCTAACGGCATCATCGTGTCATACTCTACACATGACCGGATTTTCATGGTAGGGAGAATGCCACTTGTACACATTGTTCATCGATTTTTGTTTAAAGCAGAGCTTGCCGAGTAGGCAGGAACATGTACAAGGAGCAGTATCGAGTGAAGTCCTTACGGCGACGTCTTGACTTACTTAAATAGGACCCGCAGTTGTAAGCGATTACAATTAATGCTTCTCTCTCTCTCTAGATCTCTGCAAAACTACAAATAAAAGTGATTAGTTTTATCAATGATGTAATCTTGTCAAGTACGCAGTTTGTGATAGTAAATATTAACCTATCTTTATATTTAAATTGGATCTGAACTTTAAAGGTATTTTCGAGCAAAATTATATTCCTACATTTTGTCTTAGGTTGAAGAACCTAACGTTGGAAAAACAGAAAATCCTCAACTCGTCGTTTTGTGTACAGACTTGATCACGAGTTCAGTGTCACTACGTACCTCTGTGAGTTTGCTGAGTTAGCCTAAATCCAGGGCGATGACACACCATTTTGGTAAAGGTCCCGGATCGTCAACCAGGCTCCGCAACTCCCTAAGCCTAAGGACGATATTTAAAAGCCGCTATGTTAGGCAGACGAGTGGGTCTTCTAGTTTTGGTTCTTATGCGGGTCATGGTTGATTTTTGAGACCAGGCTCACCGTGTCGCTGAAGAACGGAGGCTCATACAGCAAATACGACACACGTCTCCAAAGGTAAGCACCATATGCAGATTGGTATAAACCAACCGTGAATGAGTTCCTACGTCATGAAAATGTTGCCTTTGGCAGTGGAAAGTAATCGTATAGTTAGTTTATGTATTTTAACCAAATCTTTAAATTATATGTTTGGGCTTTCAAGGCCCTGTTGAAATAGAACGTAATTTCCGGACTTGTAAGCGTGGTCCAGTTAATGCGTTAGCTGACGTTTCACTCATAACTCCGTTGGGAATCTTCAGAGAAGCAGACTCCTTGCTGGCTTACAACTAGATTGGAGGTTGATAACATGCGAGAACATAGTTCAGGTGTTCCACCAAGGCCATATCTGATTGGAAACCTACCCACCCACCAACCCACTCATCTATACACCTACTCACCCACACACCCATTTTCCCTCCAACCTATCTAACCATTCATCCACGTACCTACCTGCATACCTGCTTGCCTGTCTCTCTACCTAATCACCCCTCCACCCACCCACACACCTACCTACCTGCCTAACTACCTATCTACCTACCTGCATGCCTCCCTACCTACCTACATACCTAGCACCCACCCACACACTCATTCACTCTCCAAACTATCTACCCATTCATCCACCTACCTGCCTCCCTACCTACATGCCTACCCATCCACCCACCTACCTAACTGCCTGCCTACATACCTGCCTGCATCCCTCCCTACCTGCCCGCCTCCCTCCCTACCTACATACCTACCCACCTACCTACCTCCCTCCCTACCTGCCTGCCTCCCTCCCTACCTACATACCTACCCATCCACCCACCTACCTGCCTGCCTGCGTCCCCCCTACCTGCCTGCCTCCCTCCCTACCTGCATGCCCACCCATCCATCCACCTACCGAACTGCCTGCCTACCTAACTGCCTTCCTGCGTCCCTCACTACCTGCCTGTGTCCCTTCCTACCTGCCTGCCTCCCACCCCACCTACATACCTACTCACCTATCTGGCTGCTCCCTACCTGCATGCCCACCCATCCACCCACCTACCGAGCTGCCTGCCTACCTACCTGCCTTCCTGCGTCCCTTACTACCTGCCTGTGTCCCTTCCTACCTGCCTGCCTCCCACCCTACCTACATACCTACTCACCTATCTGACTCCCTCCCTACCTGCCTGCCTCCCACCCTACCTACATACCTACTCACCTATCTGACTCCCTCCCTACCTGCCTGCCTCTCTCCCTACCTACATACCTACCCACCTAACTACCTCCCTCCCTACATACATACCTACCCATCCACCCACCTACCTAACTGCCTGCCTAGCTACCTGCCTGCCTGCGTCCCTCCCTACCTGCCTGCCTACCTACCTGCCTGCCTCCCTCCCTACCTGCCTGGCTCCCTCCCTACCTGCATTATTATTCATTTACCCACCTACCCAAGTGCCTGCCTACCTACCTGCCTGCGTTCCTCCCTACCTTCCTGCGTTCCTCCCTACCTGCTTGCCTCCCTTCCTACCTACATACCTACCCACCTACCTGCCTCCCTCCCTGCCTGCCTGCCTCCCTCCCTACCTACAAGCCTACCCACCCACCCACCCACCCACCCACCTACCTACCTACATATCTACCTGCCTGCGTGCATCCCTCCCTACCTGCCGGCCTACCTCCCTCCCTACCTGCCTGCCTCCATACCTACCTATATACCTAGCCACCTACCTGCCTCCCTCCCTACCTTCATGCCTACCCATCCACCCCCTACCTAACTGCCTGCCTGCCTGCGTCTCTCCCTACCTGCCAACCTGCCTCTCACCCTACCTGCCTGCCTCCCTTCCTACCTATATACCTAGCCACCTACCTGCCTCCCTCCCTACCTTCATGCCTACCCACCCACCTACCTACCTGCCTGCGTCCCTCCCTACCTGCCTGCCTCCCTCCCTACCTATATACCTAGCCACCTACCTGCCTCCCTCCCTACCTTCATGCCTACCCATCCACCCACCTACCTAACTGCCTGCCTGCGTCCCTCCCTACCTACATACCTACCCACCTACCTGCCTCCTTCCCTGCCTACATACCTACCCATCCACCTACCTACCCATCCATCTACCTACCTGCCTGTCTGTCTACCTAGCTACCTAACTACCTACCTACCTATCTATCTACCTACCTACATATATACATCTAGGTAAACTTATTTGCCTAAGGTCCTAATAATTATCTTAGATAGTTCACTTTCTGTGAATTTTAGTCTTTCTTTTGATTTAAACAGAAGTTTTACTTATGCCTGTATTTATTGTTCTTTGGGTCCATGTATAGCTATATAATTCACATCTATTGTATTTCTATTTGTTTTATATATATAGAGCTTTGGTTTCTGGTATTACCTACTATCGAGAGCAAACACGAAGAACCTGAACTAAATTGTACAGAATCTTCAATATTCCAAATTTCCAAATGTGAGACATAGAGGACACCACTTGCTGGGCTTTCGTTTATTTATATTGTCCTCGTGACTGACTTACATTAGGTTGTTTTACTAGCAGCCGACTGCTGGTCAAAACATTCTTCGAGCTACAAAATGTGTATTCCTATGGAATTACGTGATTAAACTACTTTATACGTATTTATTATGACTACCACAGTCAAAACCCATCTCTCCAACAATGCTACAAAGTATTATTAGCTTATACACTTCAGGCATTAACTGTTTTGAACCTATATGAAAATCATGGCGCGAGCTGAAGGCGGAGGTTAAGCAATGTTGGTTTCATTACACCCATATAATGAGATAGGCACCACCAACATGTACAGGGTAACAGACATTAAAGCGGCTCGCTTTAATCTTGCCCCTGGTATGAGCTTAATGAGAAAATAATTGCTTTCTGCAGCAACAAACAAGATTGAGATAACGCGGTATTGTCAGGCCACATAGTGTTAACACATGTACAACTAGATATAATGTCAAATCATCCACAACCGGTTTTGCAGATAACCTTATATTCGCTTTGATAATCCTTTTCTGAAGCAATGCACTGCCACTGGAACAGAGGCTGGCGCCATTCTTTTTACAGCACTCTTCATAAATTCCTTGAAAGGAATTTAAGGGCTCTTGGAGATAAAAAAACTTGGTTTTTATTTATCGATAGCTTTGGCCTCCTACGGCTCTTTGCATTCCAGTCTATATTAGACGTGAATGACAAAAATTCCTTTGCTCAGAGGCCTCTCTGTCGAGACCGAGACTTTTTCGTGCCATATGTATACCATACAGGGCTATGACTCTATTTCCATACTAGTGATGTTCACGCCGAAAAGATAAATGACTGTACGCTGGATTTGAACCTCAAGAAGTCTTGCAGGAAAGGGGTTGATGAGCATTTTTGTGCAGTGCATCTTGAAAAGTGTGACATGGATTTTCCAAATATATACTTCAGTAAGCTACAGAAAAGAATATGTGGACTACAGTTGACTTTCGTTACTACGAAGTTAATTAATTGCCAGAAAATATTTTAATGGAAAACAAATTTAAATGGAAAGCTTCATAAAAATTAAGAAATATCAAGGCTCATAAAACATTGGAGGCTGTCAAAATACAATGAAATAAACAACTTTTTGTGAGTGTATTAATTCTACATAACACCAAATTGAAATATATTTGTTAGGGAAGTAGCTTTAGTAGAATTAGGAAAGACAAGAAGAAATGTAATAATAATGGAAAGAATAATACAATTTTGCTATAGGTGTTTGGTAAAAGAAAAAGGTGAAATAATTACATTATGGAAAAAAATAGGAATGTGAGATATATGGAGATTAGAGGAAATGAATACAAGCGATGTGGGTAAATTGGTAAAATGCAGAATAGAAGATGTAGAAAGACAGGAAATATGGGGAAGTCTAGAAAATATGAAATAATTACAAATTTACAAACAAGTAAAATGAAACTGGGGACGAGAAGCATATGTAAATTACTGCAATAGGCAAGAGAGAGAAGGGTTAGCTTGGATGAGAACATGAACAATATTCCTAAAAGGGATAAGAAATAGCGAATTTGTGAATTGTGTGGTGAAAAGGAAAGTATAACACATTATGTAACAATGCAAGGAGTTAGAAATGTGGAGAAAAACGATTTGGGAGGAAAAATGGGATAAAGTAGAGAAGAATATAGTAGAGGAAAAGGAAGTAAGAAGTATTACTGAGTTCTTACAGAAAGTAAAAGAAAAGTGGACAAGAAATGTAAAGAATATAATAAAGGAAGATGGAGGGGGAGGAAAGTGACTAATTAAGTAACAAGGAGGCATGGAGGTTAAGAGATACCTGGCAGAGCAGAAGACAAGGGTGTCATGTAAGCTAAGGTAGCAACAAGTTAATAGATGAAATAGTGTGCGATAGATAAATAATTATAAGGAATAATGTAAAAGACGGTAAGAAAGAAATTGTACGAATAAATTACTCATTCATACAACACTCTGGGGCTAGAAAAATTGCACCAAAACTTACCTTGATTGGTTCCTGCTCAGATCTAAGATTATTTCAATAAGTTCATCTCGGAATTCTACCTACAGCAAGAGATTGAAGGGCTAGCTTAGATGAGAAGAGGAACAATATTCCTAAGAGATATAAGAGGTAGAGAAAAGGGAATTTGTGAATTGTGTGGGGGAAAAGAAAGCATAGCACTGTGCCAATTGGCACAGAGGCTTATTGCAGGTAACTGACAGACTTCCCTATAGGGGCGGTGGTAGTGGTTTATTGTGTTTTGTTTAGTGTTTTCCTGCGCCACCGTCTCTATCGGAAGGTCTAAGCTAGGTCCCTTGCCTTGAGCGAGACAGTTGGGGTTTAGGGCTCGCCTCAGCAAGCGGTATGGATTGTGAAGGACATTTTTAAAACTGTTCGTTGTTCGTTTTCATGAAGTTGATGGACATTCAAAACTGTTCAGTCTACTTTTATATAGAAGCAAATGTTCTATTTTCACGAATATTCAATGTTCGTTGTCGTGAAATCATTGTACAGACTAAAATGTATTTGTAAAGGGGAGAAGTTAATTAAAGTTCTGGTGCAGCACACTATTTAACAGAATGCAAGGAGTTAGCAATATGGAGAAAAAAGGTTTGGGAGGAAAAATGGGAGAAAGTAGAGAACTGTGTAATAGGTATAAAAATGTTAACAGGAAAGGAGGAAAAGAAAGTAAGAAGTATTGGTGAGTTCTTACAGAAAGTAAAAGAAAAATGGGCAAGAAATAAAAAGAATATAAGAAATAAAGACGAGGGGGAAGAATGGGGTTAATTAAGTAATAAGGAGGTCTGGAGGTTAAGAGCTAGCTGGCAGAGCAGAAGACCAGGGTGTCATGTAAGGAAAGGTAGCAACAAGATAAAGACAAATAAATGTAGCCTAACTGTAAACTGTAAAATTTTGGAATGTGTATAATACATAAGTAATTCATTCATTCATTCATTCATTCATTCATTCATTCATTCATTCATTCATTCATTCATTCATTCATTCATCCATTCATCCCATAATGGCTTAGAATACAAAATTTCATAATTTGTTTGCCTCTAATCACTCTAACCACTCAAGCTAGATTAATTTAAACTAATTAAACGGTTAAACAGAGACGGAGAATAGTTATTGAACCTCCATTTCACTGGCAAAAAATAGGTAAACTATTTAATGAAAATTCCAGTAGAAATTTTTCAGGCCAATTTCTATTTTATCTCTAGTAAAGGTATCACAAAATAGTTAATTTTATTAAGTAAAAGCTTATAGTACTACTTCCTGTGAACAGATTGCGAGGCCACTGGTAGTTACCGTATCCTCATTAAGGACTTCTTGCCTAGAAGTTCTTACAGCTCCCCTGGGTTTGTTTCCTTTCCATTACCTCTCTGTATATTCTGAACTTATGCCAGTCTTCCCAAAGAGCCCTCTTCTAATGTTCTCTTGTCACATTCTTCTTCATGTCCCCTTCATATTATACAATGACCTTAATATTAGCCCATTCCTGTTAAATTCTGCGTGAATTCACATATCTAAAGGGTTACAGTCAGGAGAAAAATGTTGCCCGTATGAATATTATTATTATTATTATTATTATTATTATTATTATTATTATTATTATTATTATTATTATTATTATTATTATTATTATTATTATTATTACTATTACTATTATTATTATTACTATTACTATTACTATTATTACTATTACTATTACTATTATTATTACTACTATTACTATTACTATTACTACTATTACTATTACTATTACTATTACTATTACTATTACTATTACTATTACTATTACTATTACTATTACTATTACTATTACTATTACTATTACTATTACTATTACTATTACTATTACTATTACTATTACTATTACTATTACTATTACTATTACTATTACTATTACTATTACTATTACTATTACTATTACTATTACTATTACTATTACTATTACTATTATTATTATTATTATTATTATTATTATTATTATTATTATTATTATTATTATTATTATTATTATTATTATTATTATTATTATTATTATTATTATTATTATTATTATTATTATTATTATTATTATTATTATTATTATTATTATTATTATTATTATTATTTAATTAATTACCTAGTTAAATTTCTTAAAATATTATAGCTTACTAAAAGATTAATGTAAATATTTAACCCTACATTTTACAATTTATTTAACTGATTTTATACAAAATATAAAATTTGAGAAAACGTATTGAAATACGATTAAAAGCACGACTAATATTTACATAATTTTTTGCTCTGAAACATTTTGAAATATAAAATTACAACGTTTTATTAATGTTTTAATTTACCTGGCTAAATTTGGGAGTAAAATAGAGGAATTAAAGCCATTTTTCCTTAGAAAATTAATTTTTTTCTTTCAATTTTCTATTATATTTTTAATTATTTTTCTACAATTTACATTAAAATTTTATGAAAGTGGCGGGAAATGTTTATTAAGTTTAAAATGTCAGCTATCAGGCTCGATGAATTCGTAAGAAAATGTTTTCGAAGTATCTAAAAATGCACTTTCCAGAAAAGAGCTTGAAAATGCACTTCAGTGTTTCAATCTACTGAACTCTGGATTTATTCTGATGCCTGTTACATTTCTGTGAAAAAATCAGCGATTGTATTGAAATTTGTAGGTTGGTTGACGAGGAATAAGCGCGTACTGCTCGATCAAAGTCGTTAAAACCAATATAAAGACCGGAGGCTTGTACGTTTTTCCATAGGAATACTGCACATGGACTGTACTTTTATCGCTCGCACATGTAAACAACTGCAGGTAGTTACAGCCTGACCATGACAGATATAGCGAGAGGAAACAAGACACTCGCATTGTACTGCACATTGACCTTCTGTCTGCATACACTTGCAATGCTTCACTAGTTCGCAAAGTACTACGTTACGTTGTTTTCGACGCTTGCTTCTAGTGGCTGTTGTTTACACATTTGACGTACATCTGTAGGTGCTGTGCATGTGATGCCATTCATACTCTGCGTCCAGCTAACTTGTATTGCATGCTAGTCCATATCCCTCCGGACTTTATTGGTAAAATGAAAATTTCGAACCAATCTCCAGGTAAAGAGTAATTTGGTAATGTGAGATTTTCTTTACACTTTTTCTAGCACCTTTCTACGACTTTTTACTATGTTATTATCACAAACAAAATACACACATCGTTTTTCATCATGTTTTTAAATGCTCGGGATACCACAAAACATGCATATCCGGTGGAATCTGGACACCAAAGTTTTGTGGGAATTTAATACTTCCTCTACATTTAAGTTACAGCTTATACAACAAAGAGGAACACCTCGTACATCAGACCTAGATAAATCACATTCTAGGGGATGGAAGTGATGGAGGCTACAGGTCGCTGTAGAGATGCATGAAAATACTCAGTTCCAGGCTTGAGAGCCCCCTTCACTGTTGGTACACTCATACGTTGGTGGACACTTTTGAAGGGACTGTGCCATACGGGAAAGTTGTTTAATTTTTTGTTCCCTTCTAGCGATAAATGCATTCCCCAAGCTCAAAAGCCCCGAAGTGAGAAACAAGGTAATTAAAAATTCGTTTTGAATTAATTACACCTGAAGTTAGTGTATCATAGTACTGAGATCATATAAAACAGATTGAAGCTCTGAAGCGTTTGATAATTAACTTTCTCTGCTTTTTGCTACAAACCTTTTATTTACTAATCCAACTGGAGTTCTGCGAAACCTTACTCAGGCTGGAGAGGGGCAAAAACACACATGGCTAAATGGAAATCACAATCGCCATATTGCACAATGAGTGTCGGAAATGTAGAGTTTTTAAATATAAAACCCAATTTTCCAGTAGGTAGTACATATTTTAAAAATAATTCCTGTAAATAAACTTATTATGCAGTATTCTCGGTCTTGAGCTTTCGTTGCCTAGAAACTCTTAATACTTGGTAACAGTGAGGTTAAAGCAATGTAGCAGCAGAATAACAAATGCTTTCTCTAGCAAGTAGGTAGCTTATCCATGTGGTTTACGTTCGGGTGTTCCTGAACTGGATTCCCCTGGACTGCTTACTTACAATTTTTTTTGTGTTTTTCCTGGTAAACAGTGAATACTGGAATATTTCTCGGTTATCACGAGGTGTGCTTCTAGGTTTTGTGATGGGAAAATTACAATGTTGGTTGCTGTAAGGAAAAAACGCCCTGCATAGACATTAGAAGGCTATTGGTTTAATTACAGTACGGTAGAACGTCGTTTACCCGGATCAACTGCGGCCAGAGCCGATCTGAGTTAAGGAAAATTTGGGTTGTCCGGAAAGTAACGGAAAAACTTTAAAATACAAGGGCTGTTCAATAAAGAATGATCACAACTTTTTTTGACAACGTACCTTTACTCATCCTCATAATTTTGATGGTCCTTCTCAAAATACTGTCCCGTAAATGCGATGTACTTGTCCCAGCGTTTCTGCCACTCTTCAAAGATATGCTGGCAACCATTTTTTGAGATATCCTTCAAAATCACCTCCGCAGCCTTCACTACTGCTTCTGATGATGGATAACGTCTCCCACGAAGACGTTTCTTCAAGTTAAGGAATAGAAAAGAGTCACATGGTGCAGCATCCAGCCTGCTTCATGGAAATGTGGTATTCAATGAAGTGTTCAGTATTTAAGAAAGTGATCTTAAGGTAATTCGTCGACCCTCTCTGACAATGGCAGCAGCAGTGTTGACGTTTTCTTCCGTAAGAGCAGTAACTGGAGCACCGGGTCCAGCTACCTTTGAAATTGATTGTCTCCCCTCTTTAAACATTTTAAACCATCTTCGAGTTGTGTTGTAGGGAAGAACCGACTCTCCATAGGCCTCCTCTAACACTGTATAGGCCTTAACAGAAGATTTGTTGAGACGAAAGCAAAATTTCAGAGCCGCATATTATTCCTCGCTTGTTATCTCCATTGCAGCGGTAGGCGATACAGAACATGTCTGAACTTGCCTGGTTCTCACAGGCAGAACCAGGACTACCAACCATGAAACTACTACGGCGTGTTTGTTTCACAAACCGACCGCAAAAACTTATGATCATTCTTTATTGAACAGCCCTCGTACACATACAACAGTACCAAAATATTTTGAAAGCTTGGAAATTACTATCGCCAGACTTTCACCTAAAACATATACACTGTATACTCTGTAACACCTTATGTATTTTTAATGTACTACAAACCAGTCGGTAGTAAAAAAAGTCAGTGAGTTTCTGGTGTTTCAGTTTAGTGTATTGCTTACGAGCAGCGCGATCTCTCATCCACACCATTTATTCATTCCATTGCCACCCAATTATCGGAAGGCACGACCAACTGGAGCTGTGTAGGGGACAGGAGGCATATAGGCCACGTCCACCCATTTATCTTGTAGCGCTAACATAGGCGATGGTTAGGAAAGTGTCACTAGGCACTGTACCGTCTATTTCCCCTCCCCCTGACTTCTGGAACAATCAAAATATTTCATCTAACCCGGAACCTTCTAGATTGTTCAGTTGGTCTTATATAAGCGACGCGCCGGGCTGGAGGAGAGTTCAGTTCTTGGCGAGCAGCCGTGAAGAGCGCCGTGCTAGCGAACGGACTGGAAGACTGCGTACGTGTATTAGAGGAGTTGTACGTAATTGCGAGTGTGGAGAGGACCTGTGACAGACGAACTGGTGGATTGTAATTGTGTGCGCTACGTAATTCTATGTGATCGGCAAGTGTTCCAACTGTAACTTGGTGGAAATAAAGAACATTTTGAGTTTGTGCAATTGTACTTTTAATTCTACGAACTCCCAAAGTAACACTACTAAGGATTAGGCACAGATAAATTATTTTAGTGTTGGACTTTTAGGAATGTATACTTTAGTTTCGACCCGTAATGAAGCTACAGGTCTTTAATTCGTGTTAGCTATTTAAAGGTGTGGTATTCTTTTGCCTGTACAATCCACATCATTAGAAAACTTTCAAGGGATAATTCTGACATCTTGGAATAGAACGGTTTTCCCTTCTGATTCCTTTCCTTGTAATTTATCCTGTGAGAAAATGTATTTAATTTTCTACTTTTTCTGAAACAAAGCTATAAAAGGACTAGTGGAAAGCAAAGAAATTACAACAGCCATTATCATATTCTAGTAACTAAAGAAGTAATCTGTACAGTTTGTTTTCTGTGACGTATACGGGCTATGGTTTATTTACTTGTTAGTATTGAACATAAAATCGATTTGATGAAAGGAACTGAAAATAAGTTAAAGTATGGGATGATAATATTTTGAATGAATTTCATATGCCATTGTGGTTTTTTTTTTAAACAAAGTGATAAACTCAAATAAAAGTAAATGTAAATTCTCTAAGGAAACACTATGCATTGAGTGTTATCTTTTTTATCATGCCATTGCATGAAACTAAATCAGCACTTATCAAACTTATGCTATGCTTTCGAAAATCATTAAAGTTCTTCAGCAAGCAAATACTATTATTTTGGCATACATAATAAAAAAAAGAATGTAGTATTAGATCTTTAATCTAGCGTACAAAGAGCGCTGTTCTGGCTAATATTATCGCCTTCATTTGTTTTCCTTATCAGCACCCTACACTTTCACATTTGACAATGTGTAAAGCTTCATCTGCCAACACACTGTCACACTAGAACAGGGATTATCTCGTTTAGCTTTGTTCTGGATAAACTTCCAAAACCTGCTTATTATACAGCCGATTTCTATCAGCCTGAAGTGAGAGCGGATATTCTTCAGGGGTTCTTTTATAATACGTTGTTGCTCTTTCACTGAATATCACACCTAATTTGAGGTTATTTAATTTAGATTAATGACTCTGCACTAATTCCTATATCAAACTTTATATCTCACTGCCCTCTCAGTAATGTTATTTAGTTCATCGTTTACTATTTTTCAATTTACTTTGTGCCGCAACAAGAACAACCATCTTTATCGACTAGTAATTACACTCACTTATACAGGGTGTTTCAAAACGAGATCCAACGAATATATAGAAGTATTTCTTCAACTTTTATGTGACACATATAGATAGTTTTACTGACAATAGGGCCGCATTAAAAACGCTCTAGAATGATCTGGATTAGGCAGTGACAGGAGTAACGTCACCAGGGGCGGTTCCTCCATAAGGTTGCAGGTTTGCGATACACCCACTGATTCTGAATATACAACAGGTGCATTTTGCACATTAAAGCTGTACTTGTTTGCATTGTTTTATATACAAACATGTTTCAATTACGCTTATCGTCTGTAGCTGCCCATGACCGCAGAAGTCGAAATAAACAGATGTTAGCTGTAGGAGCCGCCAGGTTTGCAGCGAAGTGTTAATCTAAAATTTACCCAAATAAGGGTTCTCTGAGGGGGTTGCGGGAAGGTGAAGAGATGGGAGTGGCTTCTTATACATTGCTTAAATGGAGGTTTATAAACCTAGCTCCTCCTACTCTTAGCAACGGCTATAGCGTGACCTTCAGGCTTAGCTTCTGTGTGTTCTGCTTTTCGAACACAGGGAGAATTTAATTAAATGAATGGAGGTTATTCAGAAGAGAGCTCTTTTAAACAACAACGCCACGCTTGTTCAGGCTTCTGGGTTTATGGCCACTTTGAAATATTTTAATTTTGTATGCTGGCTGTCTTTCTTCTACAAGATCATGCCACATGTGGACATTTTGTACAATCAGCTGCAGAAACGAGACTGCAATGCAACGTTTGCCATCGCCCAGCTAAACGTATTTGAATTGGAAGTGCTAAAGGTAAGAAATAGCGTGGATATCGAGGAACACGAAGAAACTGCAATTAAGAGGAGAAGAATAGAGGATCATGATGTGAAAAGAAGAGAAGCTCTTGAAGTATGTGACATTCTTAGAGAAGCAAAGGACAGATTTAGCTTCACGGAACATCTGGTAGCCTCGACTTCGTTTCATCAAGAAAATTTCTAAGACATTTCTAGAGGATTCCCTTAGAGAAACAATAAGGTTCTATCCTTTTATCATTGGAACAAAATTTCGTATAGAACTGACTGTATTTACAGTCGAGAGGAATTTTGTGGAATGTCCGGCGCTTTGTGCTTGATGGACTTCATTAAAGAAAACAATTTATGTGCTACATTCAGCGAGTATGTCAAACTCCTCCGAGTACTGTTAACTATGCTAATGTGTACCGCTGAAGCAGAACGCTGTTTCTCAGCTTTAAAACGAGTAAAAACTTTCATTAGGAACACAATGTCACAGGACCGATTGTCAGCATTAGCAATGCTTTCAATAGAGAGGGAGTTTGTTATGAAGATCAGCGACTTCAACGCAAAAGTTATCGATAGATTCGCAAGGTCTAAGGAGAGTAGAGCAGAGAATCTGTATAAATAGGTGAGTCATTACTACTCTTTATTTTATTTTTCATTTGTGCACCACCAATAATTTAACCCATCAGCCGCCACTAAACGTCACATGTCTCACGCTATCTAAGGAATCGCAGGTAGATGACACCGTGCCCCTTGCTGTAGCTGTTTGTAAACATACCGGCATACACTGCGGTAGCTTGCTGCTATTAAGAATTTCTTTGGTTTATGAAACCGCATAAAGGAGCCATTCTTTAGCTATTTGTTTATGGGTGTCGAACGTGTTCCAACGTTCCGCTATAATAGTTGATGACGGCAAATAAGCTGGTGGACATATGCAACTTAAACCTCTGAGAGGGAAGTTAATGTTAGTGAGATTGTGGATGGAAGCATTAAATGATAAAAAGAACAGAGAACAATATCAAAGAATAGTAAATAAAGCGAACCAAAACTAAATGCCTTATGCAATGAGACAAGTATTTTATTTCACTGTGTTTGATAATACTAAATAGAGCGTTTGTAACTGAAAAGGAAGCTGTTGATTTTACAGTAACTGACTAAAAGTACGGTACAAATAAGACCATAGCAAAATGAGAAACATTGGAACTGTCCGAATCATTAGTCAACTTTTCACAAGTAACTGCTCTTTGCCCCATTACCTAAAAGCGAGGAAAGGGTCACTGATACAGAGCAACGAGCACTGTTTTTGTTTTCGCGACCGGTACGTCCCAATAACAACTTTTGAGGTTCGCACACAAGTGTTTCATGCACTGCCTAATCACAAAATAATGTAACATTGTAACTTTGTGGGTTCGTAGAGTTAAAAGGCCGAGTTGCAGAAATTAAAAATATCCTTTATTTTCGTAGCAATACACTGTCCAATTCTCACGTAACAACATTACATCACACAATCTTCCAAGGTCGAGGACAATAACAAACATTTGCAGCTGATTACATTAGCTCTCGTTACAATAACACTGACTGTTACACAACAACTGCTTCACAACTACAACTGTTCTGCTAGCGTGTCACAATCCCTTTTATATCTCCATTCATGATTACCAGACTGTTCTGTAAATCACTAGAAGTTTCTGGAAACAAGGCATCTAGTTACATAATTCCAACATTCTATCACCTTCCAGAAACGCAACTTATCTACCCGGCGAGGCCTTTGCCACAGTTATCTTGCTTGCCGGCGTTATCTGTTTATGCAAACTCGTTATCTCCGTGAAACCTATCCGTCTGTTGTGTGCCAAGCCGCCTAATCGCGATTGGTTTGGCGACACTATTTAATGTTGCAAAAATTATACCTAAACGACACTGAAATTCGAAGTAGGTAAGTTATAAACTGCGAAGGGGCTATATTCATTCGGTGTCATTTCGAAACAACCTGTATGCCACTGTACGAATTTCTGAAACCTTTCAAAAACGTTTTATGTCTCGTGCGGTTCTGGAATTTACTCCCATCAACTCCCTACAACCGTCCAGTTGGCACCTTCATAGATGTGTCGCAATATTATAGAGAAAATAAACATTTCGACTTGTATATATGTGTATAATGTCTGCAAACAGCTCTGCTGATACGTAATTCGTTCATTGTTTAAAAGCATTATTATTGCGCAAAGACAGAGTAAAATTGTTTTAAAAATCAAAATGATTTCGTTGTTTCTCTGTATTAAACTATTTGTTGGAATTGTATTGCAAACACGACAGATGTGTAATAAATTACAGCGCAAAGTGTTAAATGGGAAATTTAAAAGCTTTTAAATTAATTTATTGGCGCAGGGGAAATTAATTATTTTTTTGTTAACACGCTGACAGTTACTAGCAATAATAACAACACTAGTGTGTGCTGGGATTTCGTTCCACAGGACTTGTTTTAAATGACAGTAAATCTATGACATGTGCTTGTCGTTCTTAAGCAGACATAAAAAGTATCGATAAGGGCTGGATTTGAACTCGTAAGCTTGGGCTAAGAAGCACCTAACCAACTGAAGCACTCCAGGGGGAGGGGAAGGGGGTGCAATTTGTATATCATGTCCATATTGTTAAACTTCCTTATAATTCTGTTGAACTATATTTCTTTGGATAGAACTCTGTCCGCTTTAATCCAAAGATATTAATATAGCTATGCCGCTCGCAAAAGTTAAAGACAAATGAATGCTGGCTATTGTTCAAGCGGAACGCTGTTGCTGCAGCTGCAGTTTTACCCGCCAGCAAAGGTTTCGGCTATTCTTCCCGCAATTAAATAACACATTAAATATTCCTAAAACATTAAGATTTTACTTTGATACACGTCACGGCAATGGCACAGCAAGCACGGTTTCCAATCCAGTAACCTACTTAACTATATGGATCTTTCCCGGAGATTGAAACACAGGTACGCTCTCTTGTTCGAAGGATGAAGCTGCTTCAATACACATTCGTGAAACTGTGTGCACACTACCTATACCACAAGGCTACAGAGTTAATTTCTGGGATTTTGAAAAATCTACAGTTGCATTATATCCTGGACTGGAGAGCTTTCGTAAAAGCATGTTCATATTAAATATAATTTTTCAATCCTGAGAGTGAATCACTTCACGTTTGTTGATGGAAAAATCACTTGTCCCGACTTCGAGGGTCATGTTCACATATTCAGATCACAAACACTGGAAAAAATTTGTATATATTAATAATTTAATGTAATATTAACGATAATTCAGCTCGAGTTCAACACACGACTTAACGACGTCATGCACTTTAATAAAACAGCACATCCACTCTGAAAACGAACTGTTTCAAACTGCGTGACTTCTGTTTTAATAGTAGGCGCATTACTTGTTTACGCTTGAGATGAATTTTATGAGGAAAGAATGGTGATGTTTTTCAGGCTTATCTGTGTTGAATGGATGGATGTTGTTTGTAACCATAACCACAAAAAAATAAAAAGTGCATCGCTCGCAGTTATAAGTATCGTAGAGACAGGATTTTTGTACGGCCATGATAAAAAAAATTCTTATTATAAGATTGGCATCTGTAATATTCACATATTTACCCCTAACATTTAACCATAACCATGTGTGAGCCCGCCTCGGTAGCTTGGTGGTAGAGTGCCTCACGTTCAAGATTTCCCGAGTTCGAATTTCGGTCAGGGTGAGTTACCTGGATAAGGTTTTTTTCCCGGGGTTTTCCTTTATCCTGAAAGACAAATGTCGGGTAACTCTAAGCTCAAAGGACCCCGGACATATCTGAGCATCATTTCACCCATTCCATTCATCGTCCGATATGACTTAACGTTGGAGGACTTAAAAAAAAAGAACATAACCATGTGAAGATAAAAAGTGCACTGCTCATGTTCTAAGTATCGTGGAGACAGGGTTCTTGTACGGTCATGATCAGAAAATAAAATTATTTCTTATTCTAAGATTGGCATCTGTCATTATTCAAACATGTATCCCAGCGTAATTAATAATTTTCTCAGTTCAGGCGCCCGAGATACGTGTACCACATTAGGTAGCACTGCTAGGCGGCGCAAGCTTAGGATTGGCTGAGGTCTGCAGTACGGCCCGCCTCCATATGCCTTTAACTTTTGCGAAGATTATAATTTACATTTTGTTTTGTGCAGTACCACGCGATATTAAAGTCCCTTTGTACGTATTTACGGTGACCGGCGAAGAAGCTTTTGTAAGAGTCAATTTTACCATGACCAGCGAAGAAACCTTTGTAAGAGTCAATTTTACCATTTCAGTACTATGGACCGAAGAGGAAATACTTCGCTGGTTGTACAGAAACAAAGGCGCACTTGAAACTGTTGGCACGTAGGTGATACAAATGAGAACATCTAGGTAGGATATTACAGAAATGTATTTTACAGATTTTGGAGTATGCTTCTCCGATGCAGGGGATGAAAACGTATTGTTTGAATACAGGTCCATAAACTTGTGTTGGGTTTTGCAGCTCTTCTCACTCAACTAGGCTTACGATGTATGATACGGTTCATTAGGAAACAACATAGTTGTGTTGATGTATCTTTAAAGAACAGTACATTTTCCGGTTGTTAGTAAAGCAATGAAGCAAGTGCCATTCATAAAGGCTGCGTATAACTCCTGAGTGTACTTGTGTAAATAAATGATTCCTACATTGATCCATATTGATTAGATAGGCCCTCAGAACGTACGTATTTTATAATAAAGCAAAATTTAAAAATATGGAACGAAAAGAGCAGACATCGCTGCAACAAAACACTGTTGCATGAAACACGTGTACTAATGTAGCACATGAAATAACAGCAAACGTGCTACGATGCATTATTATGCCTCGATGTAGTAAATAACAGGTAAGAAAGATAAACACAAAATACCATCAATAAGTGAAAATTGACATAAATGGCATAAAAGCATGGCAGCAACACCCACTTCGTTTACACTCTGTCCTTGTTTATGACCAGCCTTCTCAGACAGTAGCTGTCTTGCATTAAACCTATGCCCTCCACGTCTTCACTGCCTGCCAGTAGCTCCCAACGCGCCCCTACATTTAAGGTGACAAAGGATTGCGGTAAAAATTTTGCCCTCAGTTCCTCCGTGCCCCTATATCTTGCCAAGATATGGATCAGCGATTCTTCATCTTTGGAAACGGACGAAATTCTCAAATTTCACGTGTAATTGATAGAGTCGACATGAAAAATTCAGTGCCACGGACGGGATTTGAACCATGGATCTACTGGTTTCCGTCCAGTCGCTCTTACCCACTGAGCTACCATGACAAATTTGCCGCCATGACTTAATTACTTACTTAAATACTTAAAGTAGTAAGTCGCCACAAACGGTGTATCTCGGATGCGAGAGCCCCTAGTGGTTTATCGGGGAAATATATGAGTCAATTGGAAAATTTAATGTCATGGCGGCAAATTGGTTATGGAAGCTAAATGCGTAAGAGCGACTGGAACCAGTAGATCTCTGGTTCAAATCCAGACCGTGTCATTGAATTTTTCATGCCGACTTTATCAATCCAGTACCTTAGCCTGTACATACACGGCTAGTGTGAAGAAATTTCCATCGATTAACTTAAATTTCACGTGTAATGTTTAGAATCCCTCATACACTGTAAACTAGGTCTGGTGTTTGCTTTTATGTATCGCTCTACACCTACTTAGATTTTAGTCCAGATTGTACTACTGTGCGTTGTGCAATTGTTTGTAATCTGTTAATACAAAGGCAGTTCTTAATTTTTCTCCATATCCTGCCCCTACTTCCCACCATTTACATGTAGCCCATCCCTATGGTTTCCACGCCTTTCTTGTCATATTTGGGTATATCTTTAGTAATTCACGGTAGTAATTCGCTATAATTAAAAATAGGTTTAGTTATTGTTATATAATATTTGATTGCTCTAAATGATTTTAATTTTTTTGCCAATAGAGTTGTGAATAAATCTCTGAAGTTATAGTATAAAATAATTGAAATGGTGGAAATGAAAATGAAACTGGAATTATTTTCCATTGATTTTAGTTATATACATTATTTAAAGTAAATGATGAAAGTTAAATAACGGTTTGAAAAAGTAGAGCCCGACTGAAAAGTTCAATGCCATAGCCGGGATTTGAACCACGGACCTCCCGCTCTCCGTGCGGTTGCTCTAACCAACTGAGCTACAATGGCCAACATGCCGACATCACATTTAATTCTCCTACTGACTCATATGTTTTCCTGGTAGACAGTCTGGCTCTCCTCGTTCAAAATGTAGCCTACACACGACTAGTGTGGAAGGAATGATTATTTCCATCAAATAACGGTTTATTGAAATATTGTATTTAAATGTTTTTACGTATTAGAAGGGGAAGAGTGTTGAAATATGTATTTGTTCACTCCCGAATACTCCGTAATTGGCCTTTATTCTCCCTTTCCCTAGAATTCCTTTAACCCTTGTAGGAACCCTCTGTTGAATCCAAGATCCCTGCTTGTACCCATTCCACACTTTCTGCTCTATTGTCCTCGTAAATTTGTTGTTTCATATACCTACAGTGCGCTCCTTATATTGCCATGCCACGGATACCTCCTATGTGAGCACCCCGCACTATTTATTACACGAGGGCTTTCCTGTTCTAAAACCCCGCGTGTGTCAGTTACATACGCTGTCATGAGTACTAGACTTGTTAGAAGTCGTGCTGAAGATGGCGATTATTTGCAGTGATTAGTCACTCGCTTCAATTCTAAAAGTATTAAAAGTTATGAATAGAGGTTTCTGAAAACTCACTTCTATTGAATGATGTAGCAATTTCATCAAATATTTTTGTGTATTAGACTCCTTCATTTTACTTTGTAGCTCTCAGCAGTCCCGTTGGCTTAAACGTATTAATCAAACGTTTTATAGGAAACAGGAGTACCGGAGAATTTCTTTTTAAATTACCAATATGTTTACGGATTTACTTAATTATCATATAAAGATATTCTTTGTTTAAAATGAGACCTAAAGCTTTTCTGGCTACGAATATGCCCAAGTTGTTCTCGGAAAAGAGAATTAGAAATCGAAATTTCGGTAGTGTACATCGCTCCCATCATCAGGATATATTTTCTTCTTTTTAATTTACATCCTCCAACGTTAAGCCATATCGCACGATGAATGGAATGGGTAAATTAATGATGCTCAAATGAGTCCAGGGTCCATAGAGCTTAGAGTTACCCGATATTCGTCTTTCAGGATAAGGTAAAACCCCGGAAAAACCTTATCCAAGTAACTCACCCTGACCGAGATTCGAACTCGGGACCTCTTGAACGTGAGGCAGACATGCTACCACCACGCTACTAAGGCGGGCTCATCAGGATATTTATGAAACGTTATAACCACAAATGAATCACTTGATATAACACAAAGACAAAATACTATCAATTTTGGCATCACTGAACAAAAGACTGTTTTCAGTAAATTAAATACCAGGTTAGGAGATGGTGTGAGCATAGAAAATTAATCGAGTCATAGAAACGTAACTACTTAACTTGATTACCAAGCTGTATTGATCTGTGCTTCTTAAGTCAACGGATTTCCTTTTTAAGGATTTCCAAGAGGAGCTGAACTGAAATCCAGCATCACGATTAAGCGTGCACCTTTCGGAGCAAATGGCCAAAGCCTCGTTAATTCTCCGCTCCCAGTAACTGTTGCATTTTCCCAAGACTGTCTTCTCCCGAAAGTTGGCTTTATGGTTGTTATCAAAACCAGCCCAGACTTCTCAGGTTGCATTAAACGAATGCTCCATTCATGTTCATTTATTCTGGTAGCGATGGTCCTTCCGGTTTGTCCTATATACGGTGCCCTACATTCACAGGGAATGCGGTACACTCCCGGAACTTGGAAGTCCAGTTTGCCTTTCACCGGTCTCAACAGATGTTTAATCTTCGGAGGTGGCTTGTGGATGATCCTGATGCTGCATATGGCGAGAACTCTGCTGATTCTGCTGGATAAGTTGCCGGTAAACGGGATATAATATTCTTAGATTAGTTATGAATTTTCTTGTAGACATTTCATTGAATATTCATTGAAATTCTAAATTAAACACAACATATATGTTTGGAATGAACGTTCGAATTTGAGATCCACAGTAAACCAACTATGGTAGTTACAGTCCGAAATGAAGGAAAGAAGTGTAACATAACCTATAAACGTAGCCATGAGTTGGTCGTTAACCGCAAGTGCGCTGTGGAGAAATACCGAGGTCGCTGCAATGAAAGCCAACTACCCATATACGCGATCTGTGGCCCAGCGATAAATGAAACGCATGGCTAAGCAATAAACACTGTAGTAGCCAAAAGGGAAAAGAACGGCGTCGGTAAAGAGCTTAAAGACTACCAGTTTTTCATAACTGTGCCCTAACCACGACCTTTTTATAATTGCCTTGTAATCTTGGGAAACTAACATTAGTTGACCGCGTGCACTATATGGACCTCTCAGGCTTCAACCTGTGACCGCTTTATTGACCTGCAGACTGGCGCAAGATGATAGTTAACCTGCGTTTTGCTCTATCATAATGGAAAAAGCCTAATAATTACTTCCAAACAGGGCAAAAGAAGAACAAGTACTTGCAGGTTAACTACTCTGAATTAGGGTGATGTGCCATTACACACAAGAACAGCTCTCTTAGGTAAGAAAAATCGCAGAAATTTGTCCTTAATTAAGGTGAGCTTTCGGTCTCATGCTCATATTAATATATTTTACGTAAACCTAGCATTCTAAACTGGTTATAATTTCTAGCACGACAGCCTAAATGCTTCATTAAGAACAATGAGGTAATAAATGTGTTGAAATGTAAACATTTACACCCTATTTGACTCTTAACCTGAAACATTCTACAGCCTTCCTTTATTTCCTTTGATATGAGCAGCTCTGTACCTTAGGCCAAATGTTTCCTTACATCATTGCATGTTAACGATGTAAAAATTGAAAAATGTATTCTATATTCAATAAGAATTGCCATAATTCTAAATTTAATCCCTGTTATTAATATTTTACTTAGATTTCCTTTAAAAAAAAGTTGAATTGTTCATAAAATCAATTAAAAGTAGTGAAGTGAGACGTATAAACGTCCTTGACTGTCAGTAAATTTACAATAACACTGGGCAGCAATGAAAATGTTTCGGGCTTAAAAATAGTGAATTTACATGTATTTCCATCTGCTGAATTAAAAAATCACCATAAAGTGATATATTAGCTCTTGTTTTGAAGATAAAACTGACATTTCATTTTTAGAGTGAAGATTTTAAATTTAGGGGAACAATTTCTTGGGGGAGTTGGCACACCGGTCAAAATACCGTAGATGACAACTACAAGCATTTGGTGACAGTGCTCCTGCAAAAATACCGTAACCTTGGGTGCAACATGTCCCTTAAGATCCATTTTCTCCACTCCCACCTAGACTTTTTCCCTCCTAGTTGTGGAGCTGTTAGTGATGAACATGGGGAGAGATTCCATCAGGACATTCCTGTTATGGAACAAAGATATCAGGGTCGTTGGAATGAAGTAATGCTTGTGGATTACTGTTGGTCTTTGTATATGGATTCTGCAGAACTCCATCACAAGAGGCAAGCTAAAAGACGGCGAAGTCAGTAGGCCACCACATGATTCTCTTCAGACACGACTATCTGTGAAGAATTTTTCCAGCAATTTAGAACTCTTAGCATGTAATTAACAGTTAAAACAATCAAATGCACTTTCATTGTTGTTAGCATGTATGTAATTAAAATGTATCCTATTCTCGCAATCCGCTAATATGTAATACTTCCACCTTGTGTATATCATAGAAACTAGAGTTAATAAAAAATTTTCATTGTCATATTTGTTTTTTTTTTTCAACCCCAAATTAGTAGGAATTGCCTCATGAAGTGCTCGAAATATTAAAAAATTATTTTTGATGCCCAGTGTAATTAGTATGCAGTTTGCTATGAACATACTTGTTGTGCAGTTACTTCACAAAATGTTTCATAATATATTTTTGTTAATTGTGGTTAGATGTTTCTTAATTCTATTTAAATTTCTTCAACGAATCACAATGAACATCTTCCATGACAACTGGGTTATTATTCCATGCATTAACTTTATAGATAAACAAATGACGTTACTTGATTCTTAAAACAAGATTCTCTCGTTGGTATGATACAATTAAATCATTTGTTTAGCTTACAAGAAAATAATACTAAGTTTCATTCATAAATTTGGAGTTCATTTTCAATGTCCAATACTAAGTTTACATTAACTGTTTTCAACTCTATGCAGGGTGATTCGAAACCACACCACACCGAAGGAATATATGGAAGTAGTTGCTCAACTTCTATGCGACACATACAGATAGGTTTTACCACAAATAGATCATCATAAAAATCGCTCCAAAATGTGTGTGGATTAGGAAGTTACAGGAACAACGCCGCGTGTCTTACGCTATCGAATTTCGCAGGTAGGTGACACAGCATGTCGCCTACTATAGTGTTTGTAAATACACCGGCGTACTCTACGGTAGCTTGCTACTATTAAGAATTTCTTTGGGTTATGAAAGGACAATAAAGAAGCTATTCCTTAGTTATTTGTTTATGGGCGTTTAACGTGCTCCAATATTCCGTTATAACAGTGAATGACGGCAAATAAGCTGGTGGACATATGCAACTTAAATATTTTAGAGGGAAGTTAATGTTAGTGAGATTGAGGATGGAAGCATTAAACAAAAAGAACAGGTTACAATATCAAAGAATTGTAAAGTTAACAAAAATGTTTAATGCCTTATGCAATGAGACAAGCATTTTATTTCACTGTGTTTAATAATATAAAATAAAGCATTTGTAACTTCAAAGGAAGCTGCTTATTTTACAGTAACTGGATGAAAGTACAGTACAATTAAGATCATAGCAAAATGAGCAACCTTGGAAATATCCTAGTCATTATTGACTTTTCTCCAAATAACTGCCCTTTGTCCCAAGGGTCACTGATAAAGAGCAAGGAGCAATGTTTTTTGTTTTCGTGGCCCGTACGTCCCAATAACAACTTTTGAGGTTCACACGCCAGTGGTTCCTGCGCTGCCTAATCACAAAATAATGTAATATTTAATGCTGCATAAAATTATACCTGAGAGAATTTCGAAGCAGCGACACCGAAATTCGGACTAGTTATGCTATAAAAGACGAAACGGCCATAATAGTTCGGTGTCGTTTCCAAACAACCTGTATACTTTTTATGTTACCTAAAATTAGCTCAGAGTAATGCTGCAATCTTAACTATTATTAGGTGTGTTGTGTAAATAACTAATTTTGACATATGCTACTAAAAGCAGACCTTTTAAGACGAGCTAAAACAGTACAGTTTGAAGGTTGTAATTATATTTTTACTCCCGTAGGGGAGGGAATTTGTCCCCTTCAGCTGCCGAGGTGCGGGCGCTGCGCACCCCTAGCACTCGTGGTACCTATGACGTTACTAGAGGAACCTCGGGCCGAACTGCCGAACCCCTCCCTGATAGGGACTTGTTCGGATTGGGTTGATCTCGACGGGGCAGTGGTTCCAGATACCCGTGGGTGATCGGCACGTATCCGGACGGGGTTGAGGGAAGCCATTAATATTCCTGGGTACTAGCTGCAGAGCTAGTAGAAGGTGTGCTAGATCGCCAGGTGGCCCCACCGAGGTCATATCGGTAGCCTTCACCTTTTGGTGTTGGCGCGCGTAAGTGGCGTATTGTGTCCTTGGACCAGATGGGGGGGAGCTTGTTAGTAACCCAGGTCTTGCCCTATGGAAAGCCCCACGGAGGACGCCGGGCGCCCTTTGGGACAGCTCGGATACTCCCTGGTTGAAAGAGGCCCGGGTCTTGGTTCTACGGGTCCAGGACTAATGGGAGTAAAATGTGTAGTGTTTAACGCCCGCTTTTACTACATACGGCACCGCAGGCGATGACACTGATGATACATGAGATGAAGATGGGGCACCGGTGGAATGAGATGGCGGGGGGAACCGGAGATCACGGAGAAATCCCGCCCCAGCGCCGTGTTATCCACCACAAATCTCACTTTGCGGTCGCCTGGGATCAAACCCGACCCACCTTGGTGAGAGCCAAGCGGTCTAACAACTGAGCCACGGCGCGGACCCTAATGGGAGTAGAACATCTGGACTCAACTCAATTATATTATTACTATTCCTTCATGTAAATTTAATGTCGATTTTTCTTCTAACCTTGGATATACACTCCATGTTTCAGCTACTTCTTTCTACAGTTAATTAGCTCTGTTTACTTCATACTAGTAGTCTGTGTCGTGGTAAAGTTCATGCAAGTCTCGGGAACCGATCTTCATCCATTCTGTAAACATGACCTTTCCATTCTTTTCTCCCACATTTGATCCATCTTCCAATATTCTACAACGCCACATAGCCTTTTAATCACTCAATTTACACCCTGTCATTCATCTTAGGTTTTTTTATCTCATTTGTTACAAGTTGTTTTTTACATCACATGTTCTCTCTTACAATGTCCTTTAATGCTTCTTATATCCTTGATATTAAATTTGCTCTTTCATCTTATAGTTTTACTGCTGGTTTATACATAGTTTGTTTCAAAGCGACACCGAACGAATATAGCCGTTTCGTAGTTTATAACTTAACTAGTCTCAATTTCGGTATCGCAGCTACGAATTTCTCTTAGCTATAATTTTATGCAGCATTAAATATTACATGATTTAGTGATTAGGCAGCACAGGAAGCACTGGTGTGCGAAACTCAAAGGTTGTTATTGGGACGCACCGGTCACGAAAACAAAAGCATTACTTCTTGCTCGTTATCAGTGATGCTAACCTCACTAATGGGGCAAAGGGCAGTTACTTGTGAAAATGTCGATGACTCCAACAGTTCCCAGGTTGCTCATTTTGCTATGATCTTAATTATACAGTACTTTCAAACAGTCACTGTAAAATCAACAGCTTCCACTTCAGTTACAAATGCTTTATTTCGTATTATTAAACACAGCGAAGTAAAATGCTTATCTCGTAGCATAAGGCATTTAGTTTTGGTTAACTTTATCTGCAATTCTTTGATATTATTCTGTGCTCCTTTTATCATTTAATGCTTCTGTCCTCAACCTTACTAACATTAACTTCCCTCTAAAAGGCTTAAGTTGCATAATGTTCATCAGCTTATTTGCCATCATCGACTGTTACAACAGAATGTTGAAACACGTTAAACACACATAAACAAATACCTAAGGAATAGCTTCTTTATTGCGCTTCCATAAGTGAAAAGAAATTTTTAATGGTGGCAAGCTATCGTGGAGTACGCTGGTATTTTTTTTTTTAATTTACGTCCTCCAACGTTGTCATATCGGACGATGAATGAAATGGGTGAAATGATGCTCAAATGAGCATTAGCTCATAGAGCTTAGAGTTACCCGACATTCGTCTTTCAGGATAAGGGAAAACTCCGGAAAAACCTTATCCAGGTAACTCAACCTGACCGAGATTCGAACTCGGGACCCCTTGAACGTGAGGCAGACATGCTACCACCACGCTACCGCGGCGGGCAGTATGCCGGTATGTTTACAAACTGCTACAACAGATGGCACGGTGTGTCACCTACCTGCGATTTCTTCGATGACGTAAGGCACGCGGCGTTGTTCCTTCATGCCTAATCCACACTTATTCTGAAACCTTTTTTATGCGGCCATATTAGCGGTAAGTCCTGCGCTGTGGCGGAGTGGCCTAAGGCAGCACGCCTTGGTCCCTGACCAGGGAAAGCGGCCTGGGTTCGATCCTACCCATGGGGTGCGGATTTTAAGTCCCAGATATAGGACCAGTGCCCACTCAGCATCGTAAGGTACAGATGTATTTTTTTTTATCTTGAAAAGTGCAGAGCGATGCGCAGTGCTATCTGGACGAGTCCACCTCAGAACGGTTGCAACTGGAGGGGAGGGCAGGTCAGTTGCGTACCAGTTGCGAGCAACTAAACACCTGCAGAGCTACTCGGTAATACTACAACTTGTTTCAAAATGTGCTTGTCTCCTGGTTACAAGTGATCATTTATAAATGACGCCTCCTAGCAGCACACTAGGAAATAAAGTGCTACATTTAAAAACATGAGAAGTAATAACCAATATCCATAGATTTATAAAAAGGGAACAATGGTCTGGGTCAGCTATAAAAATCTGGGGAAGGGTATCTGAGGCAACAGTTGTGTCTGAAAGCAGTTTAGGAGAGTTATTAAGGAAAGAAAAGCCATTGGTGCTAGTGCAACAACGTTATTCTCTATGTCCAGTAAACATAGATTAAGAACATGCACAAAATCTAATTTGGATGTTTTAATTGCTAAGTAGTTAGGCGAAATATGAACAATTTTTAAAGCACAGAAAAACAAATAGCAACTTTGAAGAAAGTGCTTATGAAGCTAAAAATTCTACTGACTTCCAAGGCAGTGTCTGAAAATTAATAGGAGTTCTTTTCAAGCTAGGATTATTTGAAAAAAAAAAAAAAAAACACTAAGCGTGACAGACAAATTTTAATCGAACATCGCACCATACCTGCAAAAAGGCTTAAGTATTTACGAAATATTCGGAGATATCGAAGTGAAGTTTATATAGTTTATATGGATGAAACTAAATATAGCACATACTGGACCATATACCTGGAGTGAAATTCGTTACAGGGACTCTGCAGCGATAGTGAAAGGCCGACAGTTGTTTATCATGCTTGCTGGAGGAGAACAGGGTTTTATTCCAAGTGTCTATGTACTAATTAAGATCCAACAAAAGCGTGGAGATTACTACCGTAGTAAGAATTACAACTCAGTTTATAAGAGCTGCAAAACTGGCTTCGAGAATGAAATATATTGGCGGTAAAATCTCTCTACATATATGTCACATAGAAACTGAGCAACTACTTCTATACGTTCGAAACACCCAGTATAACAGGTTCTTTTAGTATTCCTGTACCTATTTTGTTTATTTATTGTTTCCACAGCCTTCTATACATTATATAATGTTGTCATTAAGTAATCCAACTGTAAGCAATGGTGCTATGTAATCAAATAACGAACGGTAAACGACGACAGACTGGATTCATTGTGTCTGTATAATTGTACTTGCTATTTTCATACTCATTTCTGTTGGGTATCTAAATATTTAATATTCAAGGTTGTATAAAACTAATAAAGTGTTAAATGCTATTTTATTTTATTGTAGTTCTAGTACACTCTGCTGTCAAACTCGTTCTTGCAACGTTTCTAATCACAAAATAAACCTACACTTTTAACTCCTGTATCACAAATACACTTCCTCACCTGGTAAGGCTTTCTGATACTGTCTTCTGCCAATCATGGCTAAGGAATTAAAAAACAAAACAAATTAAGAAAAATGACGAAAGAAATCGTTCCTGACACAACGAACATTTCACAAAATAACAACTGTATATTCCGGGACAACGCTGGATGCTCTATCGACATAGTTAATTAAAAATTGAATAGATAAGTTAATGAAATACGTTTTAAGTTAATAATACTTAATATAATTCAACTTTATTCTAGATTTCTAATTACGTTATTAAGTTATCACAGATATTAACAATACTGATTAGACAAATGAGATTATGTAGACCCAGTAAGGTGGCGCAGCATGTAAATAAGATGTGCTTCCGCAGCCAACACCGAGCGCTGCAGGTGGTCCACCAGCTGATGACTAAATAGATGTGAATCTACGTGCCTGACCTTGCCTGTCTTGTTTAGTCACGAGATGCTTGCCTCATTACTTTAAATTACTTAGCACAACAGCGCGCGCGGTACGTGAGCTAGGAACTACCAACATCTAAATGCAACTATAATTGTGCTGCACATAATAGCTAACGCTTTACAGAGCACGTAATGCCCTTACGGAGGTAATGTTCTCTGGTTGTAAACCTCAGACAGAAATATATTAAATTAGAAACGTGAGAATTTTGCTTTAGTGTACTCTTACTGATGAAGGGCCTAGACGTGTGCCATTTTAAATCTGCCACTACTCACTACTCACCAACGTCGAATCTCGGATAGGGTGAGTTAACTGGATAAGGTTTTTCCGGGGTTTTCCCTTATCCTGAAAGACGAATGCCAGGTAACTCCAAGCTCCATGGATCCCGGACTCATTTTAACATAATTTCACCCATTTAATTCACCATCCGATATGACTTAACGTTGGAGGACGTAAATTACAAAACTCACTAACGTAACCTACTGAACCACTTGTACAAATTTGCCTGAAAACCAAACGTCGCTAATAAATACGCAAAATATGAAGCTATTAACGGTGAAACCAACAAATATAAGGGCTGTTCCATAAATAATGATCATAACTTTTTACGCTCATATATTTTCGCAATAAAATTCAATCTTATTATATTCTGTTAGCTTAATGTGAAACAAACACGCCATAGTAGTTTTATTGTTGGTACTCATGGTTCCCGCCTGTGAGAACCAGGCAAGTTCACACATGTTCAGTATTGCCTACCGCTGCAATGGAGGTAACACGCGAGCAACAATATGCGGCTTTGAAATTCTGTTTTCGTCTCAACAAATCTTTAGTTGAGGCCTATACAATGTTACAGGAGGCCTATGGAGAGTTAGTTCTTCTCTACAGCACAGCTCGAAAGTGGTTTAAAATATTTGAAGTGCGGAGACAATCAATTTCAAAGAAAGGTGGACCCGGTGCTCCAGTTACTGCTATTACGGAAGAAAACATCAGCACTGCTGCTGCCATTGTAAGAGAGGATCGACAAATTACCTTAAGATCACTTTCTGAAATACTGAACATTTCATTGGGTGCCGCCCACACCTTGGTGACAGAAACATTACACATGAGACCTGTTGTGCGCGATGGGTTCCAAGACTATTGATTCCCAGACAAAAGGATATTCACATGCAGGTCTGCATGCAGTTGAAGTTGCTGTTAGAGGAATATCCGGAGTTTCTTTCACACTTAATCACTGCTGATGAAACTTGGCTACATCATTTTGATCCTGAGAGCAAACAGCACAACTCAGTGTGGAAATCTCCTTCATCACCAACCCTCAAAAAAAGCAAAAGTGATTGCTTCTGCTGGGAATGTTATGGTCATATTATCCTTTGATATTCATGGAATGATTTATCAGCATGTTGTACCTGCACACACATCAGTTTTTTGTAATTTACGTCCTCCAACGTTGTCATATCGGACGATGAATGAGATGGGTGAAATGATGCTCAATGCGTCCGGAGTCCATGGAGCTTAGAGTTACCCGACATTCGTCTTTCAGGATACGGAAAAACCCCGGAAAAATCTTATCCAGGTAACTCACCCTGACCGAGATTCGAACTCGGGACCTCTTGAACGTGAGGCAGACATGCTAACACACACCAGTAACTGGACAATACTACAAGGATGTCCTGAAAACAATGCAATTCCATATCAGGCACAAAAGACCACATTTCCGTGAAGCAAGCTGGATGCTGCACCACAATAATGCGCGGCCGCATATTGCCAATGTTCTTGCTGAATACCTTGCAAAAATCAACGTAAAGTGCAATCCCCACCCTCCCTACAGTCCGAATTTAGACCCATGTGACTTTTTTCTATTCCCTAACTTGAACAAACGCCTTCGTGGGAGACATTATCCATCATCAGAAGCAGTGGTGAAGGCTGCGGTGGCGATTTTCAAGGATGTCTCAAAACCTGGTTTCCAGCATGTCTTTGAAGACTGGCAGAAACGCTGGGACAAGTTCATCACATTCAGAGGAGACTATTTTGAGAAGGACTATCAAAATTATGAGGATGAGTAAAGATACGTTGTCAAAAAAAGGTTGTGATCATTCTTTATCGAACAGCCCTCGTGTATACAACTTGTAACTTCAAACTTCACTTATCTGATAAGAAATGGTAATAATTTTCTTATAAATTGTCCGGGATCGCGATTTCTTGTAAAACTTTTACACATCCTCAGCCGGAAACAACAAAGCTGTGGTCATCGTTACGATGTTCATATGTTCCTCTTAGTACTACCAAACTCTGAAAGTAAAACAAATTTAAAAACAGAATCGACAGCCGGTATTTCAAAATTCATTACGCGATGTTTGTTTTTTAAAATAAATACACTTTTCCGAACCATTAAATCTATCGGACCATTTAATTGTTTTAATAATTTAACTTCTGGATTTATTTCATGGTTAAATGACCAAAAATGATCTGCTACGGTTGATTTATCAGTCTGTTTATACTTAATTTTACGAAAATGTTCTTTTGTTCTGGTTTGTAAATTCCTTTTTGTCTTTCCAATATAAACTATCACAATCGAAACAATTAAATTGATAAATACCAGATTTTTATTATTAGAAATTATATCTTTTCTAGGGAAATGCAATACATTTTAATACTATAAATATTTTGAGGAATTATAGTTATACCAAACTCTTAAATTACCGCTAATTACCCAATATAATGTCATTTAGCTGGAGGCAAAATGTACACATAATCTATTGCCAAACCTATAACACTTTAATATTCAATACAAATCGGCAAAATATTCACATTTAATTTTGTTATAGGTATTAATTTACTCAGTTGATCCATAATTTTTAATAACTATTTAACACACGCTGTTGCATAAGTTATCTTCTAGCAAATCAGCCGCGATGACAGATGATTAATATAGAAAAAAGGATTTAGGTTTATGTTTAGGAACAAACAATATTAGTATTTTGTGTTCCATTTATACCCGCCTTTAACTGCAATGGTCATATCGGCGTCCGTTCTTCTTTGGAACGTATCGGTGTTAACTCTTGTTCGGTTGGTTTTAATCATTACATCACGCAAACATTAACACTCTCATTCGTACTTCCAGACTCTGGGGAAGATGAGGAATTATCTTGGAGGCAGAAAAATCTCCACCCCCGCCGCCGGGAATTGAATCCGGTACCCTTAGCACGGCAGGCAGGTGCTCTACCGGCTGAACTACGGGGCCAGCCAATATTATTATTGTTTTTGCTGCTGTGGTAATTTTCGCACATACCTTGGTAAATTGAAAGCGAAGCAAGCAACTCTCTCCCATATGGAGGCGGCACAAAGTAAACCGTTGTGGTTGCGGCCTCGCGATGAATATATTACCAACACTTCGGTGGCATTGAGTCTACCCTGACTGTGGTATTGTGGTGAACTATAATTTGTGGTATATTCACAGTAGAACGCCTATTGATGTGTAACGCCGTCTCTTCTATAGACAACAAGATAAATCGATATCAGACTCTACATAGGTCACGAGTTCCGTTCAAGAGAGGGACCCTTCTCTTAGCAAACTTTATTAGTTAGGCAACGACCACGGGGCTGGAGTGATAGTGTTACTAAATTAGACAGTCAGAACTCGGAGTGGGAGGGCGTTGGTTACGATGATTTTCTGAGGACCTGTGCCAGAGAGGGAAAGTAATTTTTACCCGAATCGCAGAGGATATGTTTTTATGTGATTGTTCAGCTGCAACCGTAATAATGGCCGATGATGGGAAGATGGTAGGATGCTGTTCTCGAAGTTCTTTGTGTTCATAACATACGTTAGTGGGTTGCTCAGCTGGAACGAGCACAGAAGCACAATCTCATTTATCGTAGCCATGGTCTCCAGCGTTCCACCGCGTAGAAGATCACGTGTTTGAGTCCCACCTTGGACATTTATGTTTATGTGTATAATGAATATGTGTGAAACTAAGGAAAACTGATAAAAAACTAAACGGAAATAATGAAATAAAAAAAAAAACAGAATAAGAAAAAGATCCCCACCGCGGTGGCGTAGATGGTAGCATGTCTGTCTCACGTTCAAGAGGTCCCGAGTTCGAATCTCGGTTAGGGTGAGTTACCTGATAAGGTTTTTCCAGGATTTTCCCTCATCCTAAAAGACGAATGTCGGGTAACTCTAAGCTCCATGGACCCTGCACCCATTTGAGCATCATTTCACCCATTCCTTTCATCGTCCGATATCACTTAAAAAGTTAAAGAACGTAAATTACAACAAAAATGTTAATGGTAGGGGATGAAGATGAACTCGTACTGATGATGTTCTCGTTGTGACGTCCTTTGTAGCTCCGTTTTGCATGATATTTCCTTTTGGATCGTGGTCTCAGATATTTGGATTCCGGAACTCAATGTTAAGAAAAAAAAAAGATTGCAAATTTTTCTTTAATTTAAACTAACTGCAATTCACAACGTTTACAATTATCAAACATATTCTCATACAACTGTTAATTTTACAATCCTAATACAATCATTTTCTTAGATATCTGTTGTCTTTACACACACGCGATTTCTTCGCTTTTCAAACATTGGTTTTCTGAAAGTAAGGTTGCACTATATTGAAACTTCATTATATCGATGAATAATAATAATTAGTACAGTTCATGCAACGGTTTGCACACGCGTCTGCTCGCTCTTCAATCACGACACAAAGGACGCTATCTTGTGCTCTTCACTTATTGACTTTTTCCTTATTACCATGGTAACTAATTACTACAGGAAAGGGTAGAGCCAGACTGAAAAATTCAATGCCATAGCCGGGATTTGAACCATGGATCATCTGGTTTTCGTCCAGCCACTCTAAGCCATTGAGCTACCATGGCCAACGTGCCAACATGACATTAAATTCTCCAACTTTAGAGCGGCTGGACGGAGACCAGAAGATCCGTGGTTCAAATCTCAGCTATAGCATTGAATTTTTCAGTCTGGCTCTACCCTTTCATAGTGCATCCTACATATGGCTAGTGTGAAAGAACAATTAATTTCCATTAATTGTACCTAATAGTGGTCAGAACTGTAAAGCCCGGGTCTTAAAGTACTTACAACATAGTAAGTCGCCATTAAGGTAGTTGTCTCATGTGTTTGTGAGAACTAGTGGTTTACCGGGAGAAACACGAGTCAGTTGGAGAATGTTATGACACACTGGTATGTTGGACATGGTAGCTCAATGGTTAAGAGCAAACGGACGGAGACCGGGATATCCGTGGTTCAAATCCCGGCTATGACATTGAATTTTTCAGTTTCACTCTAAATTTCCAAGAGTAGTAAAGATTTAATTTCTGTCACGGAAATGGTGTTCGCATTGCGTGTCTTAAATACCACCACTATTGTAATAACGGATGTTTAAGTTACTAAACAGCATTAAATTTACAGAGCGCTTCCAAATTCCAGATTACCTTTTATGATTTGGCAACTATATTTACTAAGAATTGTTCTATTCAGGACATTGTAAGAACTGCTAAATCTCATTACATCCTTTGTAATACTATACATTCAATAACGTATGAAGTTATTAAAAAACAAGGGATTAACAAAAATTTAGCGCAATAAATTGCAACTTAGTAGTAAAAGAAATTTAATAAAACGTTTTAACAAAATTAAACTCATTAATTTGTGCATTCAATAGAATGGGGGATATCTTTTTTATATATATATATATATATATATATATATATATATATATATATATATATATATATATATATATATATATATTAGGAATGGGCGAGTTAATTTTGACTTTTACTTTCTCTACCACAGAAATAGTGACATTGAAGAAAACCAGATGTGTATGCCGGCCCTCGTAGCCATAGTCGCTAAAGCGTATGTCTCTTGTGTTCCGCTGCGTAGAGGGTCGCGGGTTCAAGTCCCGCCTTGGGCATGGGTGTTTATGTGTATAGTGAATATTTCCGAAACTAGGAAAACAGATAAAATAAACGGAAAAAATGAAAAATCGGTTAAATAAGAAAAAATAAAAATATATAAAAAAAAGTACATCAAAACACGGTAGGAGATTTTATTGGAAACATACGTTCTGAGGTCCCGTGAACAAAATGGAAAGCATTTTTACTTTCTTATAGTCAGTACAGTGAGTACTGTCCTGCGCCAAAATTCGATAACCAGATTTTACAGGATTTAGTCGCTGAATACTCAACCAATTTTATAAAATAGCTCTATGAGTGTCTGTGTTTGTATGTGTGCACATAATAGCTCAAGCGAAAAGTGCTACAGAAAACTTTGTGTTTAAGTTCAGAATCTTTTAGGATAAAACTCTAAGAGTTTCAGGAAAATTCTCCTACCTTTAACGCTTATAGTGACCTTATATCTCGATTACCATGAAGTAATAGTAGTTTAAACACTTGAAAACAGTTGCTAAAAGGGTGCGTAGAAAAACGCATGTGAGAACACAGATCAGACTTTTAGAAGAAGATCCTTTTGGTTTTTGTTAATATAGGTGGATGTGAACAGGTGAACATGGGAAAGAAATCCATGGCCTTACTGGGGGAAACTGTTGTCAAATCATTAGGTGGTAATGGCTCATGGATAGATGGGAGTTTCTGGCAGGAACAGATTCAGAATCCTCAGAGGGTATATTCTGGATTTAAACCAGCTCAGAAGTCTGCTGGCCACCAGTGATGACTTCGCTGTTTTCGAATCAACGAGAAAACAATATCAGCTGCTCAATAATCTCAGTTTACACCCAGGATTTAACAGAAGGAGCATAGAGACCAGAAAATTATATGGAACAATCTCTTCAATAAAGTTGTGCCTACTGATTGACAAGAGACTGCATATGAAATATTTAACGAGACCATACCAACAGCGGACAAATTATGGAGACATGGGAGCGCAGCATCTAACATATGCCAAATTTGTTCACAAATAAATACCTTGGACCATAGGATTGCATCTTGCAAACAGGTGCATAATATCTGGATGGTGCTCAGAGGCTTTGTTGCAAAGTGGTGCCCGCTGTAGGTTCCATCATGTCTTCGGAGACTCCAGCGGCTGGATTTCAGCTTTAAAAAGATGTCACTCCAAAGATGTGCAATCTTGCTGGTAATGGAAACGTTAAACTGGATAATTCAGAAGAATCCGGTAGAAATGTAGCATTACAGAGAGAATGGTTTGATTTCATGATAAAGGAACGCTGGAAGCTACTCACTTCTGGCCTGAGCGTTTCCATGGAGCCTTACATCACCCGATTTGAGCTGCCTTACATTGGTATTTGAAGTGAAAAATAAATTATTTGTTATTTGAGACACCCAAGATACTACAGAACCTTCTGTTATATCTAGAAACCCTCTTTTCGGTCCAATGAATGGCAATCCTTCCTACGTTAAATAACTGACAAAATCTCTGACCATAACCTAAATAATAAATATATACTTGCAAAACTTTACATCGTTCATCGTTGATGAATGAACAGTTATAGAAAATAAAATTAAAAAATTAAAAAAATAGACAAACACCATGCCCCATTACATATAATATTACATTATTTATATTCTTCTCTATTCCGTTATTTCTTGGTTTGGTCACAATTTATTTCTTATAACTCCTATTACCATCATCCTGTTCATCACTGTTGTTATCACCCTCACTGTTATAACTTTAACCATTTGTTTTACACTACGCTTCACTAAATAGTCCTATCGAAATGCAGAATTGTTGGAAGTCCCTCAAATGTTTGGAGGCAAGCTGTTGTGTAGTCGCTGGCCAGGTTCCTCCTTTTTACCTAATTTATTCTGTTAATTTGGTTCTTTGTTGTAATACCTACTTCTGGGTATTTATATATTATGTGATGTACAGTTTGATGTTCTGTGTTGCATATGTGTAGGGATGAGGATGTCCTGTATGTCAATGCATGCAGCGAAAATTGACGATCAAAGACAGCCTGCACTGATCATGCGAATCCCCTGAGTAAACTCTATAGGGAATATGACAGAAAGGCCAAGGAAGGTTTGCCATCTAATTCGATAATTCCTGTCGTGTACTTCAACCTAACTGCCATTGGATATGGTTTGGAGACTTCATCACGTGACATCATGCAGTATACCCTGTTAACATGACTTGCTGGTGTATAAACGTCCTTTATATTTTATAAACACGCAAAGTATGCCTCTACAAACATAAATATAATAGAACAAGACAATTGTAATGCCCATATTGTGCTATTTCTATGAAATTGTGAGCGAATGTACAGTCATAGATGGTAGTGGAATAAAACGAAATACTAGTCTTTTTATGACTTTTCTTCCATTTTAGTTAAAGGAATGACGCCAGGAAATGTTCGATAAAATCTAAGTTTGTTCTATTCCGGAAATAAAAATATAATTATTGTGCTTTCAAGAGCTGCAGATAACTGATTGGAAATGTAAGATATCATAAAAAGTCTCTAAGTTAATGATTTCGTTCAACTCACAGTAATAAACTTCAAAGGCTGCTGTATTGCACCAATTCCTTTGAAAATCTATACATCTTGCGATGTTCATTATCGCTGTACATTGCGAAAGGATTTTACCCGCCATGTAAGCTGCTTCTGAAAGGTTCTGCACACTCATTAAAAACAAATATTCTTTAAAGTGAGTCAAGCGGAATAAAAATCCGATACTTCACATTCCCGGAAGTTGAAGTCTGTATTCTCAGCTAAATTCTACGATGGAAACAAAATGGAGATTGCAATCAAAATCGACAGTAATAGTTCTTCAGACTTTTGTACAGTTAGTGATTATCTAGAGCTCCTTGGAATAAGTGGACGTTGCTGTTTTTAAGGAACTCAAGTGTACATAATAATTATTTTTTAAAAAAAGTTGTGAATGTATTTTTTGAATTTTCACATTTAATCAAGAAAACTTCACTTTACTTTAGAACTGATTAAGATCGAAATACGATCATTTTAATCCTATCATTTCCATTTACTGCATCTCTAGGCCATGCACACTTTTTCGAGACTATGCCTAACAAAACTACTCCAAGTTCAGTTATGACATGACAAGTATTTTCTTATAATTTGCTGGATGGTCATAAAACGAAAAGGTTCAACTTTGGGAGTGGTTTTTGAAAAGGAAATTCATCTACTTTTAAATATCTACAACGATTAGGGATTGTAGAGTTAGGAATAGACTTAAAGGAGTCGCCTGACAACTCTTTTGTGTATACATTCCGGGAGGAATGGATGAGATGAAGTAACTGGGGGAAATGTGTGGCCTGCATACGGCAGAAACCTGCAGAATTCCTTACAGCTTCACCATTCGTCTGGAATGTGCTCCCTGCAAACCTCTTGCTCCCCTCTAGCAAGAACCGGAAGAATCTTGCCTCTTTAGTAAAGGGATACCCCCTGGCCGAGTCGAGAAGTTCCAAATCACAAGCCGCTGTCTATCGGGACACAACCCAGAGTCATCTTATAATAAGTCAGAGGGAAACGAAATGAAATATATTGAAATAAAGCAATGCTTGTTTATTTTTAATTTACTAAACTGAAGTTTTATAAATACATCACTGCTTAGTCTAGCAAACTCAAATCTCACTTCAAGATGAGACCGTTCCCTTTTACTTACTTTGCCAAGAATTCAATATGAGCAGCAGCTCAGCAGGTGAAAGATCTAATAATTATTGCCCAAATACTTAATTTTCATAGCTTGAACATAGATTGAATTCGTAACCTTGAAGGTCATGTCCTTTTGTGGCACGAACCCGAGCTTTCCAAGTTTCCCAAAATAGATGGAAATAATCATTCCTTCCGCATCAGCCGTGTGTAGGCTAAGCTTTGAAATAATAGATCCACGCTGAAAAATTTAGTGCCATAGCCGGGATTTGAACCACGGATTTTCCGCTCTCCGTGCGGTTGCTCTAACCAACTGAGCTAACATGGCCAACATGCCAACATGACATTAAATTCCCCAACTGACTCGGAGGTTTCTCGGTAGACCACTAAGGTTTCTCATATGCTATGAGACACGCACCTTTTGTGGCGACTTACTATGCTGTAAGTACTAATCATAGCTGTAAAAGCAGTGGTTTAAGTATGAAACTCATAGTAGCTCAGTTGGTTAGAGCAACCGCGGAGAGCGGGAGATCCGTGGTTCAAATCCCGGCTATGGCATTGAATTTTTTAAGTCTGGTTCTATTGATTTCCCGAAATATCCTAAAACTTAAGGTGTTTAACAACTAGCTCCTATCAGTTGTTTCTGTAATGATGATCTGTTTGGCGTTACCTTGTTTTACCATCACTTATCTTAAATAGATTATCAATAATTCTGTTCCCAGTCTGATTCCTTTTTATATTTCTAATTAATGACATTATAAGGTAATATTTAATATTAGTAAAGTGTAAAAGAATGTGCTTCACTAGCAATAAAATTCCCAATAAATATGTTTATAACATTGATAAGACACAACTTGAAGTACTGAAAATAAAGATTTAAAAATGCATTTTACAATCAATCTCAGATTAGCAGACACATTAGGTTACCACGCAACAACCTTGTGGTCCAAGTTACTTTCTCTATTACGTACTTAGAGTAAGAGGGAATAGTATTACATCCCACACAAAAATTCAATATTAAAATTTCAGTGGGTATGCATCTAAATCACTTAATTTTCTAGGCCTCTTTATCCGAAATTCTTATACCTTTAAAGAAAAACCATTACTTAGAGCTTGCAACTGTTAAAAAAAATGTTGAAATACACATCTATTATTTGAATTATTAAGAGAGTAAAGATTGTAAACTTAAAAGACAAAGCACAATCAAAAAATTTAGAATACCTATGTTCTGTTTAAAACAAATGAGTTAGACACCACGTACACAAATGATGAAACCCTACTGCGAATATGCAATTTACGGAAAAGATATTACGGGAATAATATTAATATGCAAATTATTGAATTATATTATTTATAGCAGGGATAAAATATGATTTAAGTGCTTTGAAGAATATATTGAAAAGAATTTTAGGCCCATTGAATAAAAATGGATTGCGGCGAATTTAACAACGAATTATATGATATATGTATAAAGAACCGATATAACAAAAATAGTCAAATTAAGTCTAATATTGCAAGAGACGTATTAAGGATGAGTGACTAAAATGTATCTCCAAAAACATAAAAGGGGAAAATGAGAGCAGTTGAACCAAGAGAAAGATGACTTCATAAGACGGGAGACGCATGCACAATCGAGGAAGAAAGGAGGCAAAGGTTAATGGAAGCGAAAACTGGATTTGGGCGTAGCGCTAAGGAATAATAATATTACCATATAGATAAGGGACGTCCAGAAGGTAAGTTCGATTTCAGTTTATCTGCGCTGCAGCGCTGCGATCGCAGTTCCGCACATGCGCGGTAGACGCTCTGTATCAAGAAGAAACGTGTGCTATTGTGAGATCGCTGTCAGCCACGCACGCTTTGTTGTGCTTGTTTACAATGTCGGTGTTGCTTGAAAATTCCGCTGCTTGTGAAATAAGATCTGTGATTCGTTTTCTGAATGCTAGGAAAGCGAAACCAATTGAAATTTATCGGCAAATTTGCTATGTTAAAGGTGTTGTGCTTCTTCACGACAACGCACGACCACACACTGCAAATGCGACGAAAACATCCTACAGGGATTTGGTTGGGACATGTTTGACCACCCCCGTACAGCCTCCTAGCTCATAGCTCCGTATCTCGCTTCTGGGGACTTTCATCTGTTTTTGCATCTCAAATCTTTCCTTGGCGGTCAACACTTCAACAATGACGAAGAGCTGAAAGAAAATGTTTACAACTGGTTGAAGACACAGGCGGCAAACTTCTATGCAGAAGGTAAACAAAAACTTGTGCCTCGCTATGACAAATGCCTGCAAAATTTTGGCAGTTATGTGGAAAAGTAGTTTAAGAGTTGTAGAATTTTGTGCAATAAATAATTTTTCTGTATCTGTACACAATTTAATTTTATTACCAAACAGAACTTACTTTACGGACGTACCTCGTACTATTTTGTGTGCCAAATCAAACGCGTACATTCAATAGGCTTTTTTCATTTTCAGAGTAAACACAGAAGTCCATAAAATTAATCATTACACAAAATTAATATTTATATAACGAATGTCATTATTTTGGCATATATCAGAGACGTTTAAAAATAATCAAGTTAATAAGACTTTTTGTAGGTTTAGTGAAATTATTGAAACTGTGTATTGAATTGTTCTTATCGTCTTAAGTTTTCGTTCAATGGCTGTTTCTCTTTGATATTTTTCTGCTTTACATAATATTCAGCTGTGCGTTTTGTTTGTTTCTTCTGAATAGGTTGAATGTAACTTTTTATAGTGGATATTGTATTTTGACTTTGTTGGTTTGTTCAACAGAATAAATAAGTAAATCTTAAATAAGTTAATATTTTATAATTATTTAATTAAAACGAGACGCATGCCTAAAACACAAAAAGTTTGTTACTCTACTGTATCCAATAAATCCCAAACTAAAACGAAAGTTTAAATAACGGCGGCACGTGACATGTTTAGCCCTAGTTTTACTCATATCGCAGTCTCTTTGACTTATTCTGCTAATGAGTATACACAGAACGAGATAATATCTGCGCAGAGTGGCGTAGCCGTGTCGTTCGTAGACTTTTCCATTAATGCTTTGCGCAATTCTGTTTGCAACAGAAACATCCCGCAGCTCTAACTTACTATGCTTCCAGTTTGCACGCATTTGTATTAAAAGCAAAGTACTAAATAAATACAACTACTCCCAAAGTCAGTGATTGCTGCACCTTGTTTGATAATGATATTATAATACTCGTTGTGTAGTAGCGTTGTTCCGCCGTGGTGTAAGTTGTGGCCGCCAAATTAAAGCTCACAACCTAAATGGACTATATTGTAGAAGAATGGGCAAATTGTCAAGAGAAGAAAATGTTTGACGCTTATATTGATGTATTTAATTTCCCACTCTCAAAGCCAGTACATCCTTGTACTCACACTAACTACTACACTTCCCAAATATCACATATAAAAATGCTTACTAGTTTAAACACTAATACGAATTAAAATTACAATTACGAATTACAATAAAAATTACAATTCAATCTAACCGCAGCTGCTACGAACATGCTTCATGCTTCTTCACACAACGATTCTCTATTGTCTTTTTAAAAAAGTTCCACCAACTCCTTTAAACACAATATGACCAACTGTCACTGAACAAGCATTGTTGCCTGTGTTGTGAAGTCACACGAGCTCACATCTCGGTATCGGCTCAACAACAACAATAACAATAATAACAATAATAACAATAACAATAATACTAATAATAATAATAATACTAATAATAATAATAATACTAATAATAATAATAATAATACTAATAATACTAATAATAATACTAATAATACTAATAATAATACTAATAATAATACTAATACTAATACTAATAATAATAATAATACTAATACTAATACTAATAATACTAATACTAATAATAATACTAATACTACTAATACTACTACTACTACTACTAATAATAATAATAATAAATACTAATACTAATACTAATACTAATACTAATACTAATACTAATAATAATAATACTAATAATAATACTAATAATAATACTAATAATAATACTAATAATAATACTAATAATAATAATAATAATAATAATAATAATAATAATAATAATAATAATAATAATAATAATAATAATAATAATAATAATAATAATAATAATAATAATAATAATAATAATAATAATAATAATAATAATAATAATAATAATAATAATAATAATAATAATAATAATAATAATAATAATAATAATAATAATAATAATAATAATAATAATAATAATAATAATAATAATAATAATAATAATAATAATAATAATAATAATAATAATAATAATAATAATAATAATAATAATAATAATAATAATAATAATAATAATAATAATAATAATAATAATAATAATAATAATAATAATAATAATAATAATAATAATAATAATAATAATAATAATAATAATAATAATAATAATAATAATAATAATAATAATAATAATAATAATAATAATAATAATAATAATAATAATAATAAATAATTAACAATAATTGTGTTCACTTGATTAAGTATTGGTGTATTCTTTGCTATATATCTTCCGCTAATAGGTCTGGCATGCAAGCACTCGCCTTATGAGGTCTTGGGCATCAATTGAGAAGCACTTCATAACTTTAAATAACACCGAAAATGCCGGTGGCAGTTGATGCCGTATTTATCAGCCGTATGATTGAATACGATTTTAACAATGAATAAAATGATAATTAAATTATAATGAGGAAGTAAGGTGAAAGAATTTAAGATAATGAAGATTACAGATGGATAAGTTCATGAAACGAAGCAACAGCATTTAAATTCAATTTCTAGAATGCGAATAATTATTTTAACCCAGAGCTAGATAATAAAGTTGCTGGTCTATATGGATGAAAATGTTCCGTCGAAAGGCTGTGGTCACAGGAGGGTCGCTACCTGGGTAATTAGTAGACCGGTCCAAAGCTGGCCCAAACCAGTATTTCGGGGAAACGTCCGCGTGGTTGTAGCTCGCTAACTAGAGTTTTTCAGAGAAATCCAGCTGGAGGCGAGGCTATATGTGTTTTGGTAAGGAATATTAGGTTTTAGCGTCGGTCTTCTAGTCTGAGACGTGATACAGTGTAGACGTGTTTTGCCTGCCGGGGACACAAACGTCGGATTGTGCCGAGAAGTACAATCAATAATGAGAATCTTATTAAGTGAACAAGATCTCTCAGCAGTGAATTAAGCGGCGAAGTATACTTTCAAATCAGTGTTAGTAATTTATTCCATCGTGATCGATTTCAGCAATTCAGTATAGTTTTAACTTGATAGTGGAAATCTAGAGTAATTCGATCTGAACGCGGCGGCAACTCCTGGTGAACTGTAAGCACGAAACAAACTGAATAGTAAAGCTGATCCTATGAACTGTGTTGTTTTTATTTCGTCAACCTATCTCACGCATACCCTGTAGATAGCGTGGTCTCAGCTCTAATGACTAGCCAGGGCAAAGAATAGTCAACTCATAGAGCAATCTACTAGGCGACCAGATCACCGGGATCCAGGCTGCTAAGGTCACATCCAGAGTGGTTGATACCCGAGACAGAGTAGCAGCAGACGCAGCGAGGGAGGGTAAGGCCACAAACTTGGCGCCCAACGTGGGGCTTCGAGAGACGAAAAGCAACCAGCATCAGGATCGTCGGAGGCTCCAGCAGAAAACCAAAGGTACTAAGTGTAACATTTTAGTGTTGTTGTCGTTGTTGCAATGAACTGATGGAGAGTATTTTAAGAAACGGAAAGGTGAAAGGTCGGTCAAATTCACAAAGCATGGACGTGCAGGGGAGTACTATACAAATTGTTAAAGAGAAAGTAGCAGAAAGAGGAGAAAGTGCTCAGAAGATACAGAATATATTAGAAAAGACAATGGAAAGTAATAATGCTCAGGGTCTAGAAAATAACGTAGGAAGGGATACAGAATGTAGTAGTAACAATCAAATTGTACAGGTTAGTGTAGCTAAGGAAACAACTAATAATAGCCAGGGGGCAGATGTAAATGACTCAGATACGAATATGAGTATGGTAGCCATGATGAAAGCGATAATGGAGAAATTAGAAAGTAATAACCAGGAATTATGTCAGAAATTAGAAAGTACCAACCAAGAATTAACTCAGAGGTTAGAAAGTAATAACCTAGAATTAAGTCAGAAATTAGAAAGTACTAACCAGAAACTAGAAAGTAATAGTCAGAAATTAGAAAGTACTAGTCAAAAATTAGAGGCAGGACAGCAAGATTTGGTTAGGAAGCTCGAAAGTCAGCAGAAAGCATTACAAACCTTTCAAGCAGAGGTTAGAGGGGAAATCAATCAAGTTAGAACTGAAGTACGGGGGGAAATAGAAAGTATAAGAATCGAAGTTTGTAATCAAGTAAGTGAGAAGTCAGGCAGAGAATACAAGAAATTACGAGAGGACGTAGCAAAGCAATTGGAAAAAGAGAGGGAAATAGTTAGCAAGGAATTAGACCAAATTAGAGAAACGGCTAGCAAAGAATCAGGGGAAAATAGAAGTAGATTAGAACAAGCAGAAATGGAAATTAGAAGTCAAGGTAGGGGTGTAGACGAAATAAATGAACAAATGAAAGAGGTAGCTACAGAAATTAATGGAATGAAGGAAACATTAGAAAATTTGAGGTTGGGTGTAACTGAACCTAATTCTAATGCTAGTCAGATAAGTGAAAGCTCTGCACGAAACGAAGCGAGACAAAGTGCCTCAGCCGACATTTCGATGCTTAATATGGGTCCAAGTACCTCCAGTTATGAACCCAGAGGTAATAATGTACATGTTGAAAGGAGTGGTGGTCAAATGCAATGGCCAAACCGCATCTTAAATGAAATTGTGCCACCAGTGTTTGAACATGAGGATTCTGATAATCCTAAGGATTTTATGAGGAGTCTGCATGAATATTTTTCTGTAAAGTGTATTCCTGAACAGTATTGCATGACAATTGTTAGGAAATGCCTTAAGGGAAATGCAGCTAACTGGTTAGAGGTATCAATGGGAAATAATAATGACTTCAGGACCTTTGAAAGTTTATTCATGAACAGATACTGGGGACATAACAGGCAGTCTAGCATAAGGTTAGAACTGAGTAGTGGAAAGTATGACCCAAGAACTGATCAGTCGATAGTTAATTATTTCACGAAACTTGCTAGGAAATCTAAAATGTTGGATCCACCCATGAGTGAGCAAGAATTAATCGCCATTATCACGACACACTTCCCAGAGGCACTCCAGAACTATTTAATTATAGCTAAACCCACAAACGTCGCCACCATGATCGATTTGCTGTTGGCATTGGAGAAAAACAAATCAAAGAGTAAAAATGAAAGTTTCGCTAGGCCTGGAGCGAGCAACGAAAGGGAAATTTCAAATAATTTCGGGCAAGGGGCACATATCAATTACAATCAAAACCAGGATGTCCGAGATAGATACCGAGGTCCCGCACCCAGAGGAGGAAATTCGCAGTGGGAGAACCGAGGCCGAAATAATTTTGACCGCAACCAGAGGAACCGCAACGGGCACGACCGAAACAGAAATGTACAAGTAAATTACGTAAACGCGGCGAGACATGAAAGGAACCGAGGAGGATGGAACGAGAGAAAAAGAAGACATTCAGGAAATGACTACTGGAAAGTCGACAATGTACCAGAAGTTAGGCCGAGGTCACCCAGGCAGGGAGAACGGAGCACGGGAAATGGTTACTGGAGGCTCGACAACATTCCATAATTTAGGCCAAAGTCGCCGCAGCACGGAGAAAGGAGCAGAAGCGGTAGAAATTCGCCGATAAATGGAGAAAGGGCCGAAGCCCTACAAGTAACCAGGCAAGTGTTCGAAAACCGCGGCCATCCTTCTCAGGAAGCAAATTTGGAAGGAAAGAATGCAACGAGAACTGGAGCTTATAGCAAGACTCAGGGAAACTATGTACCCAGTCAAACGCGCCTTCAGTGAAGACTGGGAGGAAACTATGTGAACCCTATGCGAAAAATAAGATCGTCAGAGGGCAAATGATGTTACAGAAGGAAACCAATCTGAGGAACAGAAGTGAAGACAGTGACAAAGTGTTTGAACCACCACGAATAGCAGTTGCCATTAACGGAATTCCGGACACTGCAATAATAGACACTGGAGCTAACAGTACAGTGTGCTCGCAAAAGTTTTATGAAGAACTAATCAACCGGGGTTTGAAGATAATGTCTTTACCAGTAAGCGGTATATTTTGTTCACTAGCTGTAGGGAAGAGGAAAGAAAGAGTGAAATTTCAAGTCATGCTCAACGTAGAAATAAATGGTAGAATTATTGAGGTTTTGTTCCTGGTCGTACCCAGACTCGTTACCGACATAATTATAGGATGTGATTGTCTGTATGAATGGAAAGCCATTGTTAATTTCGAGAACAGATCTGTCAAGTTAGAAACAGGGCAAGAAACAGTAGTGGTGCCATTTGTCGACGATAGCGGTTCAGAGGAAGTTGTACGAGATGAACGTGAAGATGAAATCCGGGGAGACGTATTCTTTGTTGAGTACATAAAAATTGGAGCAATGGAGCTTGGCGAGATAAACGTCGAAGAATATGCTGCCGAATCGAGTAACAATGAGATGTATGATGAAGATGTTGGAACGATTAGGGAATATGTGGAAGCTGAACCCCGAGAAAATCCCGCCAGGAATTGGAATTATGAGACTACAAATTTGTACCGCAAGGCGGAAAACTACGAAAACTTGGAAGATTTGTTCAGAGAAAAAGTCAGTCAGGCTAACTACCTGAATACAGCGCAGAAAGAAGAATTATTTAGGATTTTAGTACGACACCAGGAAGTATTTTCGGATAAACCAGGAAGATGCACGAAATATATTCACTCTTTCGAAATGACGCCCATAGAGCCGTTTACACATAAAGCGAGACCCATACCATCCGCTATTCGGGAAGAAGTCGATAAAGTGATAGAAGACATGCTAGAAGACGGGGTTATCGAAATTTCAGACTCCATATACGTGAACCCCCTGTGCATAGTAAGCAAAGCTAGTGGGAAAATTAGAATAACACTAGACGCAAGAAAGCTAAACAAGCATTGTAAACCAGACAGATTTAGACCCGAGAGCGTGGATGCAACGTTGAGCAAGTTGCATAAAGGAAAATTCTTCTCTACATTAGATCTGACCGCCTCCTTCTGGCAGATTCCACTTAAGAGAGAATTGAGAAAATTTACTGCATTTTTACATTCTGGAATTCTTTACCAGTTTACCGTCTGAGCATTTGGAATGAACACAAGCGGAGGCGCATTGTTGAGAGCATTGTATGCTATTTTTGGAGAAACCATAAAGAAATTCGTGGCTCAATATGTGGACGACTTTGTCATATTTTCGTCAGAAATTGGTGAACATCTGAAACACCTTGATTACGTTTTAAACCGGTTAAAAGCTGCTAACATGACAATTAAACCAAGTAAAACTGCCTTCTTCGTCAAACAAACCGAGTTCCTAGGATATGTCATCTCCCAGGAAGGTATTAGACCAAATCCGGAACGGGTAGACAGCATAAATAAAATTCCGGCTCCAAAGAATATAAAGCAGTTACGTCGATTCCTCGGAATCCTCAATTATCAATCCAGATTCATTCTCGACTTCGCAACTGTCGTAGCCCCTTTGAGACAGTTGTTGAAGAAGGATGAAAAATGGCGATGGACGCAGGATGAAGAAGAGGCCTTTCTGAGTGTTAAAAGATTATTCGCAGCTTCCATTTTGCTGGAAAAACCCCGGGAAAATCTGCCGTTCATTATTTTCACAGACGCGTCGGGATTGGGATACGGAGCGATAATGACCCAAAGGGATGAAGATGGAACGGACCACTTAATAGCAGTAGCCTCCAGAGGAATATCCAAAATTGAAGCACGAGCGTGCACGACTGAGAAAGAAATAGCTGCGATTTATTTTGCCTTGGTGAAATTCCGACAATATGTTTACAACAACCCCATCATTGTGTATACCGATCATGTGAGTCTGGCCTTTATGAACTCTTGCAAGCTAACCAGTACAAGAATATCGAGATACGTGCACGAGATTACGTCACACCAAATAGAAATCCGTCATGTTCCGGGGAGACATAATATCTTCAGCGACCTGCTATCCAGAATGAAGACAAACTACCCAATACCAGACACGATCGACGACCACAAACACGAGGTCACGATCTTGTACCTAGACACAATGGAAGGAAGATCACTCACGAAGGAATTGAGAAACTTGGCGAAGCTCCAGGAAGAAGACGAAGAATTGAAGAAAATTCGAGAAAAGGCGTCACCGATCACAGCAGAATTAAAGGAGAACATTGGAATATACAACGGAAAAATTTACAAGTTTCACGGACGGACAGAACCGAAGTGGAAAGTCATGATTCCGAGAGGGATCGAAAACCGGTTAATTACTGTATATCACAAAGCCTTAGCACATACCGGCAGTGAGAAACTAAATTTGGTAATAAGTGAACACTGCTACATAAAACACTTAGCCAGAAAAGTACGGAAAATATGTTCAACTTGCGACATGTGTCAACGAGCGAAACCATTCAATGTGAAATTCGATACAGAACCTCAAGCGATTTTAAGAGATGAAAAGAATGCGCTAGTCACAGTGGACGCTCACGGAGAATTACCTCGAGGTCAATTTGGGTGCCGATACATGTTTGTACTTCATGATGTCTTCACCAAATATGTAAAAATATACCCCGTAAGAAACATAAGCAGCAGGACTTGTGTGGGGAAGATAGTGAATGATTATATGCCGAAATACGGACCAGTAAAAGCGGTCTTGTCTGATAACGCGACCGTCCATCGGAGTAAATGCTTTAAAGGAACCCTCACAGATCACGGAATAAAATTATATTATTGCTCATCCTATTTTCCATCAGGAAACCCGACGGAACGAGTACTACGCGACATTGGGATCTATTTCAGGATACTGATACATAGGAATCACAAAGATTGGGTAAGATACTGTCCAGTCATTGAAAAGATAATAAATAACACCATTAATGTGACTACAGGATTTGCACCCGTAACACTTATGTTAAACGAAGAACCCGAGCCCATCTTTAAGGAAATTGAAAAAAAGTAAATATTGAATATGAAACCCTAAGTGAAGAACAAAGAGCTAAATTAGCTTTCGACAGAATAAAGGAGAAGGCCGAAAAGAGGAAATCGAAGAGAAAACGAAGAAGGCACAAATGGAACCCAGATATAGGTGATCTAGTATTAATTAAAGATCACAAGTTGTCCTGCGCCTTGAAGAACAGAAACAAGCGCATGGAGTTACTATATAAAGGTCCTGGGGAAATTATTCAAACATTTGGGGAACATACATTTGAAATAGTAGATGCGGTAAATAGAAAACTCATGGGTAGGTGGCACAAACAACTTCTCCGTCCGTACCGGACATAAACAAATAATCATGCAGAGGCATATAGGATAAGGTATGGATGAAAATGTATACAACTCAATTAATGAAAATGAATTAAGACGAACAAATATATATAATCTTAATGGTATCCAATCACAAAATATCGAAATTATGAAAAAAAAAAAAACTTGTGGTGATAAGTACTTTTAAGACTTTAAAGTGAAGTGGAAGTGCAGTGAATCCTATGAAAATAACCAACTTAAAGCAACAAAACTGAGTACCAAAATAATTTACAAATCCAAGAAGGTGCAAGGACTTTTGGCAAATTACACGTTTATATAGAATCAGAAGACAAACAGATTTTGTAAACTAGCTTAAGTTTTATGTAGTTCATAACTAATACGATGTAAACGTTCGTTGTATGACGAAAAAAAAATGTAAAACTTTCAGAAGTGGAGTGTATATAGCGTACGGTAAACTAATATGTATTGGATTATTTCGGATGGTTATAATGTGAAGTGTTGAAAACAAAAAGAAATTATGCACCATTATTATAAATTTTGTCACTATGATTGTATGTAACGCAGCTGAAATGCAAAGAAAATTGTAAAGTGAACCAGAGTTGCCGACGTGTGGAGTTGTTGATAATAATAGTAATGTTATTCGGGCAAGGACGTTCCATTCTTAAATTATGGGATAATTAAATAATGAAACGGGGGCAGTTTGATGCCGTATTTATCAGCCGTATGATTGAATACGATTTTAACAATGAATAAAATGATAATTAAATTATAATGAGGAAGTAAGGTGAAAGAATTTAAGATAATGAATAGTACAGATGGATAAGTTCATGAAACGAAGCAACAGCATTTAAATTCAATTTCTAGAATGCGAATAAGTATTTTAACCCAGAGCTATATAATAAAGTTGCTGGTCTATATTGATGAAAATGTTCCGTCGAAAGGCTGTGGTCACAGGAGGGTCGCTACCTGGGTAATTAGTAGACCGGTCCAAACCTGGCCCAAACCAGTATTTCGGGGAAATATCCGCGTGGTTGTAGCTCGCTAACTAGAGTTTTTCAGAGAAATCCAGCTGGAGGCGAGGCTATATCTGTTTTGGTAAGGAATATTAGGTTTTAGCGTCGGTCTTCTAGTCTGAGACGTGATACCGTGTAGACGTGTTTTGCCTGCCGGGGACACAAACGTCGGATTGTGCCGAGAAGTACAATCAATAATGAGAATCTTATTAAGTGAACAAGATCTCTCAGCAGTGAATTAAGCGGCGAAGTATACTTTCAAATCAGTGTTAGTAATTTATTCCATCGTGATAGATTTCAGCAATTCAGTATAGTTTTAACTTGATAGTGGAAATCTAGAGTAATTCGATCTGAACGCGGCGGCAACTCCTGGTGAACTGTCTGCACGAAACGAACTGAATAGTAAAGCGGATACGATGAACTGTGTTGTTTTTATTTCGTCAACCTATCTCACGCATACCCTGTAGATAGCGTGGTCTCAGCTCTAATGACTAGCCAGGGCAAAGAATAGTCAACTCATAGAGCAATCTACTAGGCGACCAGACCACCGGGATCCAGGCTGCTCAAGTCACATCCAGAGTGGTTGATACCCGAGACAGAGTAGCAGCAGACGCAGCGAGGGAGGGTAAGGCCACACAGTGGCAACTGCCATCTGCATGCACTCTGGCAATTGTATGCCATGTTCTGTATTAATAACTTTTTAAAGTAACTCTTAGCAACATTTTATAAAAACATGACGTGCAACACAAGCAAAACTCTGTTTGCCTTCTGTATCAGCATAGTAAAATATGCTTAAATACTAATGTTTAATAAAAACTTCCCTCTTTAAAAACATTAGGACATTCGGTACTATGTTAAAAGATTTGTCAAAGTTCACGTTTTTCCATAAGGTTTGCAAATATAGCGTTGATCTTACACTCTTGATGGAGAAATTACATTTTTATGAAACAGAGGTGATAAGCATAGGTAGGAAGTTCGTACCGATTTCCGTGAGCAGTGTAACAGTGGCCAGGCACGGCTATACAACGCAGCGCTACTAACGAGGGCAAGGTTCATCGTACAGTGCAACTCATTACTGCAAAACAGGTGTAATTGCATGACACAGAGCACGTTGGTAGGAACGAAGATATTTGAATATCATCTTTGTTGTGCTTCAAAGATGAGCAACTAAATTTGCTGTACAACCATTGTATGTTTTCTAGAAGTGTACTTATTCACGTCCTTATTTACATTTACATTTCAGTGGGATACTTCAGCAAACTTGGAAAAATGAGAAGCCAGATCGAGGAACTAAATTAGCTGAAACCATTAACAAATTGCAACAGCTTATCAGTCAACTAAATATTGTTTTACGGGACAAAGAATGAGTTTTTCATTTGAAGGTCTTCAGAGATACACTACTGTTTTTAGTAATACGGCTGCAGATGAGTAAATATGTAGTAAAATTTCTGCTTTGGAATTTTGTTTAGTAAGAGTCTTCAGATATTTAATAAATTAACTTTATTATTTGGATTTTATTTTACGGTTGATTAGGAAATTTTACAATCCACGTTATAATTGCTTCGGTGTTGCCAGAATGTGCCTATTTAAATAATGAAGTCAGCCAGAGACAAACCCGCATGTACTATATATGAATTTGTATGTTGTTTATAATGATATAAATAGACGTGCCTTTACGAATGTCTATTAAGTCATTATTTTTCTCTGGGCAACCGGTTTCAATGCCTCTCCGTGGTGCGTTGTTTGGATGCCGGGAGAGGGTCGGTCGCAACCTGCATAGGAAACGGCGAGCGGTAAGAACCTTCTAGCCCTGTGATAGGATTTGCGGTTTTAGCAGTCTTTACGGTGTTATATACTATTGGGACTGCCCTCTATTTTTGCCCAGCCTCAGTTGGTGACAGGCATGTTTTAAGCTGCATGTGATGAGCACCGGAAATCAAGGGAACGAGATATTAGGCTACTACAGTTTCACAGCGAATAGCAAAGGCACCAACTGGAAGCCAGAGTTTCCTTGGCAACTGTTAAGATGGAATCCTTTATTAACCATAGATATTTTCCGTTTCAGATGATATATTGCAGCAGCATTTCCTTGCTGCAGATGTGCTAGCGGATATGTGTTTACGACCAGAGATAATTTATAACGCCAATCACATCTCAGTTCGTGTTACCATGGCCAAATGCATCAATTTGCGTGTTCTGTCAGCGTCATTCATTGATGTCACTGGATGCCGTTTGACTGACTTTAAAATCTGTTAATAACCGTCACATTCAGTATATATCCCGCATTTATATACGTGTGTGCCAACATTTGGGAGAGAAACTTAAATAAACGTTCTTCTCATTTGCATCCATATGACTGCTCAGCCTCTTTTGCACCTAAACTAAACATTACATATTGTATTTTACTCTTTTATTTGAAAATAGTCGATAAGTTGTAACTCTTTTCACACTTTGTTGTATTTTAATGTAAATTATCAGTCAATTACGTATCTTATCAACAGAATATTCATTTTGAAAATGCAATAAACAGATTTAAAAATGAAAATATGCCTTAAAGAGTATTTCACGCTATATCGCATTACGAGAAATAGAACCACCATTCCTAAATATAGGTTATGTCATAATTCATTTGTTCAACTTTCTATGCAACAACAAATTCTTCACATTCTGGGATTTTTCAGAATATTACTGGGTATAGAATTGTTGAAGGATATGAAGGAGAAAGACAGCAATCGTCTAGATGACACATGCTTCTTTACTTGAACTTTCATAATGAGTCATAGAACTTTATTCAGTTTAAAGCCAAGTTGGAACGAATAAGATTAAATTGTCCCGTATCATGCGAGATCGATGTTAAACAACAACGCTTCAGTCAACTGTTTAAAACTTCCTCTATGATACTTATTTAACATAACTCCACGAACATAACCTCTATATTCTAGATAAATATAGAACATACCGAAAACAAAATCTGATTTCCTTTTATGTGTCGACATACTACGTACAATTTAGAGAATAAAGACTGCGTCAAAGTATATATTTTGTTCTTGGGTAGCGTTTCTGTATTTCTGTACTCCTGTCTTCGTCGTTCCAACGCCATGTCTTCAGGTTGATGCAGGACCGGTTGATTTCGAGTGTTCATTGGGCTCCTAATTTAAGAGGGGGTGTTGTAAAGTTTTAATTATTACCCTTTAAAATGCGATAGAGAGTTTGTGTTGATATGTACTTGTTAGTTCTTCTCTACGTAGTGATCATTCAGATTTACACATTTTCCCCAGCGTTCCTTGACGTTCCGAATACCTTGATTGTATAAGTCTGTAGAATTCGCTTTAAAGCACTCTTTCACTTCATTAATGACGTCATTTGTATTGTCGAATCGGCAACCACGCAACTGATTCTTCATTTCCAGGAACAAGAAAAAAGCCCGCCTCGGTAGCGTGGTGGTAGCATGTCTGCCTCACGTTCATGAGGTTCCGAGTTCGAATCTCGGCCAGGGTGAGTTACCTGTATAAGGTTTTTCCGCGGGTTTTCCTTATCCTAAAAGACGAATGTCGGATAATTTTAAGCTCTATGGACCCTGGGCTCATTTGAACACCATTTCACCCATTCCATTCATCGTCCGATATGACTTAACGTTGGAGGACGTAAATTACAAAAAATAGGTCACTTGCTGCGAGATCGGGTAAATGAGGCGGATGCTGTAAGGTCTTAAAGCCAAATTCTCTTGTTTTGTCAGCTGCAACTTGAGATGAATGAGCTGGTGTATTGTCAGCCAGAAGACGAACAACTTTGGAGAACATAGCGCATCCTATCTTAATCAGAGCTGCTCGTAACTTGTCCAGAAGATTGTAGTAGTGTCTGCTAGTGATGGTCTTACCCTTGGCAAGATGATCTGTAAGGATGACTCCACGACATTCCCAGAAAACTGAAAGCATAACCTTCCCAGCTGAATTTTGCACCTTTGCCATTTTGGGAGGGGGGAATCGGCATGTTTCCTTTCCATGCTCATGGGTTTTGTCCCTGGATCAAACTAATAGACCTAGGATTCATCCATGGTTACCAGACGATCAAAAGAATCATCTTCATCCTGTTCCAACAGCACCAACATGTCTTGAAAGGTCACGCTGTGTTTGCTTTTGTAAAGAAGTTAGCAAACGTGGAACACACCTTGCAGACACTTGAGACATGTGTAGTTCGTCATTAATAATTTTCACACACTACCATAACTAAGATGTGTTATGATGTGATGTGTTATGATTCATGATCGTTTGGATGGTTGCTCATCTGTCTTCCAGTATTAAACACTCCACTTTCTTCACTGTGACAGCTGACGGTCTACCAGCTCTTGTTCATCTGTCAGGGACATGTGACCAGTTTGAAAATTCCTTTTCCACCTCACAGTAGTGTCATACAATGGGAAATCATTTCCATAAACAGCCGTCATCTCGTCATGGATTTCCCGGACAATTTTGCCCTTCAATTGCAGGAATGTGATCACACTACCAGCCTCAAATTTCTGCATCTTACACCACAATCACTTCTGACACTCACTGTAAAAAACCAAAAGGACTCAAATCACTGAGACTACCAACATTATATCCTGAGGGATCAATGATGACACTGAACAATTTTCAACAGCTACCGGGTGATAATTAAAACCTTACGACACCCCTCGTATGGTGGTTCCGACAGATGAACATAGGATCCCGCATGTTGGTGACTGTCTCTCTGTGCTCTCTTTGTGACCTATGGCCCGCTGTTATTCTTCTATTTAATCCCTTTTTTCCTGGGAGGTGTAAGCCATAATAGATCATATTGCATGAGGTTTCCCCCATCGTTGCCTTAGGTTATTGCATACCGTTTGATTCAAAGTAACAATGGTGTCACCTTTTACTGCAAAAATGTGTTATTAAATATTTAAAATTAGTCTAAAGATGATAAAAATGTTTTTAAACCAAATATATCAATCTTCCTCTGTTCTTTGTGGATTTATATCACTGACAATTGCCGCGGTTTCCACTGAAGTCATATAATACGACACAATAAACCAAAACTGTGTTAAATCGCCAGAGAGAACTCGCCTGCAGAATAATTGGCTTTGTTTGGTGAAAAAGTTAATAAATGAATGCATGTGCATTCAGTGACGTAACCGCAAAATTCGCTCACACATCCGCTTTGTCCATTCATTGCCACTACATGGAACACAGGTTCCGCTTGCGAGCAATGAAATTGAATAAATAAACAATACAAAAAGAACTCTAGGAGCGCCGTAGTCCACAATGAAAGCTTTTCCCTAGTTATATTTGGTTTAATATTGCCTCGGCTATAGAAAATAAGAGAATCTGTGCCAGAGGGCGAATTTGAAGCACTCATACAGTTATATTACCTCTCGTACATTGTCCAAACTATGGATCGATGTACTCCTTGCCATCCATAGCTATCTATTCTGTTTGTATGGGTTGAACACGTCGCCTCCATTCATGCAGGGGATATTGAATAAGGCTTTGGACAAGCATCATTAAGCTTAAGGTGGTTCTACTTTTATTTTTAAGGAAATATAAGCATTAGATCATTATAATAACCTGGATACAGTTGATAGAATACATAAATCGTTTTGTAAGCGGGTTTTGGGTTTAGCTACATTGCTGCAATGATGGAGATGGATAGTAAGGGAATGATAGTAGATAGGTTGGTGAAATAGTGGTATAGAATAAAATCAATATTGAGCATAATATTCTGAAAAAAATGTTTAGCGATGCAGCAGAAGTTTTTTGCTGGGACGAATTAGGTTTAGCGAACAAGAAGAATATCACAGAATATTGGAATTGGCAACACGTGGGAAGAGAGGGAGGACTTAGAGGTTTCTGCGTAAAAGTAAGGAAGAGAGTGGAGAATATAGAGAAACAAGAATTATTTGATAGCGTTAGTGGTAAGAACGGTTTAGTAATTTGTAGTCAACTAAAGATGGATTGGGGCAGAGAGAAATCCATGGATGTACGCAATAAGTTATGAAGAGAAGGTTGTGTTTGGACCAGAATAGTGCATATAGGTTAAGGGGAGATTAGATGGGAGTGAAGTTTTTGTGGAGGAGCAGGCAATGAGTTATAATGCGAAGAAACAAAGCTGTTGAGAAAGAATATTTTACCAAACAAAATGGAAGAATATTAATATAGAAGTTCTACAAATTAGGATAATAAAGCTACAACAGGAAGACGATATAAAATGCTAGGGGAAATTCTAGGAAGAGCAAGAGAAAGATGGTAGAAAAAATGAAGAAAAGTGATATGAATTAAGATAAGGTCCCCCATGCACAAATAACCAGTGTTAAAATGTATGGCGGACTAAAGGATAAAGGTATAACAACTCAAGTTATGTGTAAGAAAATAAAATTGTAAATTTTTTATACAAACTGGTTGGATATAAATAAGTAAACAAACAAACACATAAATACATAAACACATAAATACATAGATAAACACATAAATACATAGATAAACACATAAATACATAGATAAACACATAAATACATAGATAAATACATAAATACATATATAAACACATAAATACATAGATAAACAAATAAACAAACAAATCGATGGATGGATGGACGGACGGACGGATGGACGGATGGACGGATGGACGGATGGACGGGTGGACGGATGGACGGATGGACGGATGGATTGGATGGATGGACGGATGGATGGATGGATGGATGGATGGATGGATGGATGGACGGACGGATAGATACATATTACTCGACAGAACATTGCGGCGTATTGACCTTCAGGTGACCAGCACTACGATCGTCCCTTCTCAGGACTTATCTGGTCGATTAGAAGAGTGAAATATTAGTAAGTTGACGTGGAGTAAGTTACGAAACACAAATAGAGCGATTGGAAACTGCGTGTGTCTATATGATGTTTCCTTACGCCTGCCGATGTATGACACGTTGCTGTCCAGAAGACATGATTATATCTGAACAGAGTATACATACACTAGACTCACCGTATATATGGGATAAGCTCAGGTAAACATTTCTGTTTTGCGAATTATTTCCGATACGCCTTCTCGCTTTGCCTTGTAGTACAATGTGACAGCTGATTACGCTCAAGTGATCGGTCTCGACTGAACATTTGGGTACTTACGCATTCGCAATTTTCAGTGGGTCACTTGAGATTCTGAGGAGTATATTTTTATTTATTTTATTGTTGGCTGTAACATTGGTTGATGACCTATTGCACACTGTGTTACAGAAATACTGCGTCGCTGTAACAGTCCTAAAGTGGAACTGACAATACATTCAGGAGGTCGGTTCTCTGCTATTGGCACTACAGTCAGTACCATCTGACAGAGGCAGCTTAAGGATGACTTGTCTTCAAAAGCAATTTAAACATACGAATAAGCACATCAGAATAAAAACGGATATGAAGTGAATAGTTGTGTGTTACTTGGAAGTATCCAACAAAATAATTATTTCAGATAATGCATAGGAATCATCAGACTTTATATTCACCTTTCCCAGATTTGTTTCTTAAAATACTATAAGGAAAAAATGCATCGAGACATCAACCAAGAGCTGGAATGAAATATACATGGGCAAGGAAAGGTGTGATAAATTTAATTGGCTTAAGATGCACTAAGTGTAGTAAATTGTGTTATAATTGGCATTACATTCTGGAATGCAATGATACTGAAAAAGAGAGACATTGGGAGTTTAATACTATAAATTGAAGTACCTTTCATTAGAGATAAAGGTTAGGTATATTTTAAAGTTATAATCAGATAAATATATACAGAAAACAAGAAGCTATTTTGGAATAATAAGATGAAACTGGTTAAATTAAGTGTAAAGTAAAACGACGAAAGTAAGTGAAAACGGTAAGTACTTGTAAAAATCAAATATAGTCCTATATTAAAGTAATTTACTTATTACTTAAATAATATACTTTCTTATTACTTATTCAGAAAGAAGTTACAAATTAGGAAAATAAACAGAAATAAGAAGCTGCAAGAGGAGCAATGCAAACTTCCAAGCAGAATAAAAATTATTCTTTCAAATTAAAAAGTTAACTACTTCTAGTAGGGGCGTGTTAAGGAATTTACCAACTCTTGTGACTTGTCAAATAAAAATGGCGTGTCGTTCTAGCCTGCTAATGAGAATAAGATAATATAAAATTCTAATGGAATGTAACATTACATTCTAGCAACTATATAACCAGATTTCATTAAGATATGCAGTCTATTCTTTTTGTGATGAAAGTAGATAAAATGGGTAGAAATTAATATTTTAATGCAATATTAAAGAGAAGATCCTACGATGAAAACCACATACAGTAGTAATGTATAGCATGAGGAAAATTTTTCTAACTATGCCCCTGTGGCTTATGCAACTTCTCGTATTCAGCTGTTTAGCTGGGTTTTCTACAAAACAGCTGCGAGAGTGACCAAATGTTATCCACTGTCATCACTTCTTTACTTTGAGGCTTATAAATTATGCTCCGTTTTTTTTGGTTTAGTATATGAGTAAATTTTCCTTTCCTTGAGCTAAAACAATGCAGCTATTTACTGAATTCAAACTATAAGTCAGCGTTTTTTTTTTAATTTACGTCCTCCAACGTTAAGTCTTATCGACGGGAGCGTCTTAAAGAACCTGTAGTTTTTGACAACTCAATAAATGACCTGAATTTATCTGTAGCTTTATTTTATTTTATTTATTTAAGGTTGATTTACAACAACTAAGGTTATCAGCGACCACAGTAGAATTAATACATTATTGAGATAACAATGAAATATAAGACAAACAACACATACAAGTTACAACAATAAACAAAACAACTAAATTCGCACATTACAGTGAACAATAATGATGTAAGTAGAAATACAGATATATTATACAATAATCAGGGTTGAACTTAATAATAGTAAAATAAAAAGTATGTATTAAAAGAAACTGTAATAACATCTGACTAACTCAAGATACAGCTGAATAAATTTTATACAATAGATGGTAGTTGTGATGAATACATTAACTTTATAACTTTTCCACATTCAACTGGATTAAAAATGGCATATAAATCAATATTGAGGTTCAAGTCACTTCTGGCTTTCAACAAGAATGAGCACTCAAGCATGACGTGGGATGTTATCTCTTGAGTTCCACATTTCGGACATGGAACTTTACCTGAATTCTTCATTAAATAACTATTACTTAGAATGAAGGGGCCAATACGTAATCTCTTGAGTAGAACTTTTTCTCTTCTCCGGAGGTGACTGTTCGATATAACTGGTTCTGATACATATTTTCTAACAATTTGCATCTTTGAGGTAGTGGATTGCCATTGTTTGTCCAAATGCTATTTGTAGCTTTTGTTTTACACTCATGTACCACAACATTTTCCCTGTAGCACCACGGGGTTTCTTAACTAGTCGCTGTTTCAAACATGCAGCGGAATGTACTTTTCATGTTTTGCAGTGAATTATAGAAAAGAGCTTGGCGGTATCTCAATGTAAATTTAATTTTCATGAGTAAAATATTATTATGTTCAGTAAACAAATTTAGTACATGAAGTTATTTTAAGAGCAGCTTATACAGTGCGATCCATATAAACCTGAACCATTTCAATATGCTATAGTTTCGCTTTGAAAGCTCGTAGAATATAGAAATTTGTTTTAATGATCTCAGTGGCTCTGGGAGAATAGTCAGCACTGACAATTGTTGACAGTTGATAATCTTAAATGTGCAATCATAAAAGCAACATGCAGCACTCCCTACGACAGCGTGTTTACATTTAGAAAACATATAGGAAGACAAATTCCTTGGTAACAACACAACGGAACTTCGAAGAGAATTTAATGTACACTATGTTCCGACGAAGGCAACAACTTTATCGCTCATAAGAAAGCTGGAGACAACTGGTATACTCACTAGCGAGAGTGGAAAACAAAGACCGTCATTGAATGCAGAGACTGATGTTCGCAGAAGGCTATTGAATACTCCAAACAAATCATTGCGTCGATTGAGCCATGAACCAGGGTATTCATATATGGAACATGTCAAAGAGCTGCGAAGAAATCGAGATTACAACCTTACAGAGTGTATATGGTGCAACAACTGAAAGACGCTGATTATGATAAAGGAATCGGTTGCTCTCGGTTTCAGGTTACTCTTATTCCCCGTCCAGACATTCTCTCCATAACGTGGTTTACAGATGAGGCATGGTTTCATCTGTCAAGCTACATAAACACACACAACACCAGATAATGGGCTGCTGTAAGCCCCCAAGTTATCCACGAAACCCTACTGCATGATGAAAAGGTTGGAGTATGGTGCGTGGTGTCAGCTTCCAGGATGGTTTGTCATTTTCTTTGATACTACTGTAGAACTGAAGTTTATATGGATATCTTCAAGACATTTTTGGAGCAGCTGGATGATATCGAATTGAGAGAAGGTTATTTCCAGCAAGATGAAGCAACGTACCGTACATCTAATGACACCATGGAACTTGTAATCAGTTTCTTTGATATTGAATAATCTCAAATGATCTGTGGCCCTCCAGATCCCCTGTCCTAACCTCACCAGGTTTTTTCTTGTGGGGATATCTAAAACAGAGTGTACAAGAATAGGCCACGGACAACTGATATTTTCAAGGAATCCATTCGAACCGAAATAAGTAACTTTGGCAAGGATACTCTCCGTAAAACTTCAGAGAATATGGTGAGACGAGTGCAAACATGTATAGATGCTGGTGGAGGAGACTTCCAAATTTTCTCTCAGATGTAAATAGTATAATGTAATCTCCCAATTGTGTTTTATATTCTCCCAAAGTTGCACGTGTGTCATATTATTGGTTCAAAAGTTATGACCCGTGGAAATGGTTCAGGTTTATATGGGTCACACTGTAGAATTCATTTCTTTAATAGCTTTCGTTAAGAAATAATATTTTTCTATCAAATAAACTTAATTATCTTTGTTTTAATTATGAAAAATTATTTTATCTGGCAGCCTTTTCCACAACACTGGAATGTATTTGTATCTTTTATTGTAGTTACTAGATAATAATAACAGTAATGATAATTATTATAACTGGCGGTAGCAGCAGCAGTAGTACTAGTAGTAAGTATTCGTGTCTCTGGTATTCATACCACTAGGTTAAATCAGTTAGACAACAAACCAAATAAACGTTAACTGTTTTGATGTGCTAGTTCGAATTCTTGTATTTTTGTGATCTATCATGAAATGGTTTACCAGATTCTAGGATATGCTGAATTTCTCCTATGGAGTGGAAGCTTCTCACGACAGAACTCCATAAACCAAAGGTACTTCCCTAGCATGATATGCAGCGCTTGGAAATAGATTCCCTGCAGAGAAGTCCTTTGAAAGACGAGCAGCATTCCAACAATGCGGGTGTGTGCTATCCCTATGGAAGCTCTCAAGCCTTAGGAACTAATCTTCTTTCACTACTTTCATCAGATGCAGGACCTCGTACCCATCGCCTAGGGAAACAGAAGCGCTTCCAAAGGCACGAAAAATAAGCAAGAAAAGGAAGGAAGCGAACCGAAGACAGCAGTAAAAACTGGAGAACTATTAAACGGGAAACAGGTCAAGACAACTAGGAGGAAGCTCAAAGCGGCAAAAAGACGTAACGAGACAGAAGCCGATGCTTGTAAAAATGACGAGCACTTCTTTTGTTCCATTCTTCTCAAGCTTCACTCAGCAAGGATGCCTGAAGGCCAAGCTTTAATGCCAAGGATGTGTGTATGTGTGTGGAGGGGTGGGTGTGCTAAATGCGAATTGAGATAGCTCTCCAACGGGGGTGAGTAGAGAAAGAAAACAAAATCGAAGACGATAAATCGTTGATGGAAGAAGCTGAGTTGAATCTTGGCGTATACTGTCACCGTTACTATTTTATACGTCAGTACGCTAAGGATTTTAGCGCTACACTTCTTCATTTCCGTATTACATCAGGTGAGCAATCTTTGGCGAGACCGGTTTCGGGCTTGTAAGTAGCTGGGCGGTAGCGCGGTTGGTTGCTGCTTGGTAGTACACGGTAAATACTGTACGATTTAAATACGTAAAAGATGAAGCTATTAACAGTGAAGCAAACAAATGTATACAAATATAACAATTTGTAACTAAAACTTCACTTATCTTATAAGAAATGATGGTAATGTTCTTAGAAATTGTCCGGTATCACGATTTCATGTAAAGTTTTTACACATCTTCAACCGGAAACAACAAAACTCTCACTATCGTTACGAACGCTAGATGTTAATATGTTCTTCTTAGTACTACCAAAATATGAAAATAAAACAAATTTAAAAACGGAATCGACTGCCGATAATTCAAATTTCATTTTGCGATATTTGTTTTTAAATTAAATATCTTTTCCAAAACCATTAAATCTATCGGACTATTTAATTATTTTAATAATTTAAGTTGGATTTATTTCATGGTTAAATGACCAAAATGATCTGCTACGGCCGATTTATTAGTTTGTTTATACATAATGTTACGAAAATGTTCTTTCATTCTAGTACCTTTTCTTGCTGATTATTTTATGACCTATTTTTTGAAATGCAAGTCACTGAAGCATTCCCTTTGATTTTTAAAGTTTGGTATAGATATGTTGATATTTTTGCAATTGTTTCTGACAAACTCATAAACGATGCTTTAAAATTACTAAATTTGCAAGATAAAGCTATAAAATTTATATTAGAAACTGAAATTAATGGATCTTTTCCTTTTTTTAGATCTAAAGATAACAAGAAATTGAACTTTGGTATTTATAGGAAGTCTACTAATATTGATAATTACAGAAAAGTAAAAGTTTTAAACGTGTTTCACATAAATTTGCTGTTTTCAATAGTTTGATTTATAGATCAATAAATATACCCCTGAATAAAGATGAATTTAATAAAGAATATAAACATATTATTAATACTGCTTTAACTATTGGTTTTCATAAAGACTTTATAAATAAAACGATTGAAAAATTCAAATATAAAAAAAATGTTAATGATATTTCTGCCCTTATAAAAATAAAGGATAATTATAATTTAAAAAAAATTACTTACCATCCTTGGGTTAGTAATCATTTTCAAACAATTTTAAAGAGTTTGGAGTAACTTAAGTTCCTCAAAATAAATGTATTAAAATTTATTGCATTTTTCTAAAAAAGATGAAATTCTGATAATAAAAAACCTGGTATTTATCAGTTTGTTTCGATTGTGTTAACGTTTATATTAGAAAGACAAAACTAATTTAGAAATTAGAATTAAAGAACATTTTCGTAGCATTAAGTATAAACAGACTGATAAATCGGCCGTAGCAGACCGTTTTTGGTAATTTTACAATGAAATAATTCCAGAAGTTAAATTATTGAAACAAATAAATGGTCCGATAGATTAATGGTTTGGGAAGAGATATTTATTTAAAAAAAAAAACAAACATCGTGTAATGAATTTTGAAATACTGGCAGTCGATTCTGTTTTTAAATTTGTTTCATATTCAGATTTTGATAGTACTAACAAGAACATATTAACATCTAGTATAACGATGGCGACAGCTTTGTTGTTTCCGGCTGAGAATGTGTAAAAGTTTTACATGCAATCGCGATCCCGGACAATTTATAACAAAAGTATCATCGTTTCTTATAAGATAAGTGAAGTTTTAAGTTACAAATTTTTATATTTGTATATATTGTACGATTTATTGCGTTATTTGTAACAAGAAATAAACACTTAAAATTAAGGAAACTTATTCACTGTACCTAGCAAGATTTTGGAGATTGTTCAGGCATTCATATCATCTGCTTATTAAACTGCCCATTACACTCTAAAATCGTAAAAATGTTTTGAATTTCAATCTTAAGATCTAAAATGTACAGACGATTCAAACTTTCTCTATTACTGCTTTGTCACTGCCCTGATTAAACTGTGATTTTTATCTTTAGATTTAGAAAAGGCGTATGATTCAGTACCTTTGAAGAAATTAATAAAAGTTTTAGAACATACTATTGTTTGTTCTAAATGGAGTTATTTTGAATATCATATAAGCTATATGTAAATGTGTCATCTAGAATTAGAACCATTTTAACATATTTATAAAGCAAGCTTTACAAAACTGGAAAACTAAGGGCAGATATATAGGAATTTCCATGGATAATTCTACAATCTATACCTAAAATTTGCCAGATGACCAACTAGTTATAGCACTAGACTATGAACATTTAGAACATATTTTTTGTAATTTACTTCCTCTAGCGTTAAGTCATATTGTACGATGAATGGAATGGGTGAAATGAAGCTCAAATTAGCCCAGGGTCCACAGAGCTTAGAGTTACCCGACATTCGTATTTCAGGATAATGGAAAACCCCGGAAAAATCTTATCCAGGTAACTCACCCTGACGGAGCTCGGGAACTCTGTAACGGGAGGCAGACACGCTACCATCTACGCTACCAAGGCGGGCAAGATTTAGAATAGAAAACGTATTAAAGGATATATTAGATGAAGGTTAAAATTAATTTAAACAAAACAATTTATTTGCCATGTGGAGATAATAAAGTTCGAGGTTTAGAAGACTTCATGTGATTCATCAAAAGAAGTGAAGGTTCTTTCCGGGGTTTTCCCTTATGCTTAAAGACAAGTGTCAGGTAGGTTTAAGCGCCATGGACCTGGACGCATTTGAGCATCATTTCACCCATTTCGTTCACCGTTTGATATGACTTAACGTTGGAGAACGTAAAATTAAAAAAAAGTGAAGGGAGTATTTATGAGTGAAGATAAATGCAAGTGGCAGTCAGTTAGAGGAAATTAAATATAGAATTTGGAAAGGAAGAACAACAATATGAGTGCTGAACGGAGTTTTATGTCACAAGAATGCAAATTTGGGAACAGAATTACAGATACATAAATACATAAATCAATAATTAGAATAGAAATTTAAAATTAAAATTATTGTACACCAAAATGGACTGCTTCAGGAAATCAATTAGACTCTAAATTATAAAAAAATCCCTGTAAACGTGATAAGACAAACCATGAAAGTTCAAAATTCAACTTTATATTTTATAGAATATAAATAGCTTGAATGGTGCGGACATTTATGAGATAAGATTACAAAAAAAAAATTTTGTAATGGAATCCACCTAGAAGAGGAAGATGTGGTCGACGTAGATTTAAATGGATAGAGAATAATGAAAGAGGAATGAAGAAATTAGGTCCGGAAGATTTAACTTTGGATACAGGAAGATATGCTACATTGTAAACGTTTTGAGAAATACATTTTTATCACTAAATGAGTTTAAAAGTAAGCTCGTCAAATAACTGTAATTTCTCAGAGTTAATTGGGCAATTTTCTAAGCAGGTGCTAGAAATGCTTGAACAAGGAAGGGATGACGACGATGTGTTTAAGGGCGTTCAACTGCGCTGTTATCAGCGCTCTTGATAACAAAATTATTTTTAAAACCAAATAAAAGAACTAAAAACAACCATCCTAAATAAAATCACAGATAAAACCATACAGCGGTAATCAAAATCTAAAATGTACTTAAAACCTAAAAAGGGTGAAAAGGCATAATTAGTTGATTAATTTTTCTAAAATTAACATATAAAAACAGAACAAATAAGGGAGTTAGTTGTAAGAACACATCCCTGGCGATGTACTAATTTGCGTTTCTTTTTAAGAGTTTCTGTTATGTGTGTTAAAAGTAACTTAATGGAAAAGCCGCCAGTTGCTGGGCATGTATATATTTATGTATGTTTATGTATGTTTATATATGTTTCTCTGGTTGAGTACAGCATAAATACACACAAGAAAGGTTAAAAAAGATTCAAACGACGTATTTGGTTGAATATCTTTCAAAGATGTACCATGAAGATTTTTAAGAGGATGCCTCTACCACATGCTGTATCAACCGACCCGCAATCTGATTTTGGGTTTTATGGATTTTCTTAGTCAATAAATGAACTGGTTCTGTTTCTTACTTTTTATTACATCCGTTCCCTCAATTTTGTTTCACTCCGTTGCGTTCCTATATTTCAGGTATGCTCCTAGGGTTCGTGTCACGCGATACTACTGGGGACATGGCGTAAATGCTTGCTCCAAGGAAAGCATATTTCCCGAGAATACTAGAAGGCTGAGTTCGGACTAATCATTCATCGTCACCACTACATCACTGCAGTAGTTAAACCTACCTCCGAAAAAGGATTTATACGCGTCTTTCTGTCTGTCTTATCTGCCACCTATAAAAGTCTCCCTGGCGCGAGCCCCTATTAGAGTGCCAAGGCCTACCAACCCGACTGTCGGCCTCATGCCCACCTACGCAAGGTAGAGGTGGGCGATCATCCAACCGATACGGGGAGGAAATACGCCCAGCATCTCGGCATTCCCCAGCCGTAATGTTGGTTTTCCAGACCAGGACCGCTTACCTAACGTAAGCTCCTCACTTTCCTCACGATGCTGAGTGGGCACAGGTCCTGTACGCGGGACTTACAATCCGCATCCCATGGGTGGGATCGAACCCCAGCCGCTTTCCGTAGGTTGGAACCACAGCATGCTGCCTTAGTCCGTTACGCCACGACTCAGGACACCTCCTACCTCTAGGCTCCTGTAATTCCTTGACTTCATTGTTTTCTTCTGAAGGGTGTTAGATATAGTTGATAGTTTTACCATGTCACAGTTTTTATTACTTTCAATAATAAATGTCACCTCCATTTTCTAGGATTTGCGTCAAGATTACCAATCTCGCTTCGAGAAACCTTGGTCTCTCTGTGAGGCCAAACATATTGCGTATATCTTGACAGTAAACTTTAATAAACAACCTAAATGTGCTGCTACTTTTAAAACAGAAAAGAAGTTATATATCTAGAACTGAAAGAATAGAAAATATATTACGCGTTTTTATATATATGGAACATATAAGGCAAAACGGTCATTCCTATGTCGTCCATGTTAGTTTTACGGATTTTTCATGCACTTTAATAAATAGGTACTAGAGCTAGCTTCCTTATTTATTTATTTTAATTTAAGTTAGTTGATTGCAAGAGCTCCAATATTTCTAAACAGGATGATTGAGAGAAAATTAATTGTGTTTTAAACTATTGGATAGCAAAATTAAAATATTGGATATTATTTAAAAATACAGTGTTTACAGTTAAGGAATTTCATTTATCAGTTTGTCATTCACAGACAGTAAACTTAGTAGGTATGTAGCTTTATTAATCCACAAATAACACTGAGCAACAATGAAAATGTTTCGGGCTCAAAAATAGTGAATTTACATGTATTTCCATCCGCTGAATTAAAAAAATCAGCAAAAATGATAGATTATCTCTTGTTTTGAAGATAAGTGACATTTCATTTTTTAGAGTGAAGATTTTAAATTTGGGGGAATTTTTGGGACTTGGCACACCTGTCAAATAACAAAACACAATGAGAGAGACATTTTGGAAATTAAGTGATGCAAAAGTTAAGGAAGGAATTTTTGTCGGACCACAAAAGGATCCTGCATTTGACCAAATTTTGGAGGAGAAAGAAAAGGAAGCTTGGGAAGCCTTCAAGGGTGTTGTTCTTGGATTTTTAGGCAACAAAAGAGATGACAACTACAAGCATTTGGTAACAGTGCTCCTGCAAAAATACCATAACATTGGATGCAACATGTCACTTAAGATCCATTTTCTCCACCCCCACCTAGACTTTTTCCCTCCTAGTTGTGGAGCTGTTAATGATGAACATGGGGAGAGATTCCATCAGGACATTTCTGTTATGGAACAAATATATCAGGGCCGTTGGAACGAAGTAATGCTTGCGGATTACTGTTGGTCTTTGTATAGGGATTCTGTGGAACTCCATCACAAGAGGCAAGCTAAAAGACGACGAAGTCAATAGGCCACCACATGATTCTCTTCAGACACGACTATCTATGAAGTACTTTTCCACCAATTTAGAACTCTTAGCATGTAATTACCAGTTTGAAAAATCAAATGCACTTTCATTGTTGTTAGCATGTCTGTAATTAAAATGTATCCTTTTCTCTCAATCCGTTAATATGTAATACTTCCACCTTGTGTATATCATAGAAACTAGAGCTAATAAAAATTTTTCATTGTCATATTTGTTTTTCTCAACACATAATTAGTAGGAATTGTCTCATTTGTCTCAATTTGTTGCCCAGTGTAATTAATGCAAACCGGAGCATAAAGCATATTAAACTAAGAAACCTTCTTAACAGATTTTATTAAGGGTTCTCATTCAGTTATTGAGCAAAATAGTCAAGGGCTACAATCAAACTTCTCAGCACCATCCTTGTATCTTTTTAGTTACTCTTAAAATTATTTCAGAATTTTTTTTTTGATATTTTAAGAAAATACACACAGAGACGCATGCACTCATATTGGCAGATATGTGGAACTAAAGCCAAAATTATCTTATTTATATCTAAAATTAACATTTTTACAATTATTATAGAATATGAAATATTATCAGTAGTGGTGATAGCCAAAGCTTTCGGAGATTGATTACGGGCAATTGAGTGTAACGGAGCTATACCCAGCTAACCAGAACCAGAAAGTGCGTTTCTGGTGCAACAAATGAGGTTTTTCAGAGCGACTTGTCACAATTGTTGTGACAGGAGAGATTAGGAAAGCCCTGTGTTCGATCCTCAGTGAATGAGATGTCGGAAGACACGTTACGTCGTATGTTTTATTTCGCTGCTGTGCCACGAAGGAATTGAAGTGATTGAGATGGCTATAAGTGAAATGGCAATGCAAATTGGAACTAAATCAAAACTATTAAATAACGGTGAGAATTTGGTTTTGGGAGACTTAAAACTGGACAATGTACCATTATTCAAATAAAAAAAGATTGTAAAATGGAGTTTTGCCTCAATTTACAGTCTGTTTTACTCTAAGGCTAAGGTTCCTTTTAAAATAGCAACAATACTTACTAATCACGTCAAAACTGAAGCTTCAAAGAGTGTTTTCTTTTTGTTTAACTTTTCTTTCTTACCTTTAGGGTTCTTTAATTTATTTTGACGGTACTTGTATCCACTTCATTTTGCCGGACACTCCTTGAACTTGCTATTGTCTGGGTTTCTATATAAAGGAACCTGAATTGCCAATTCAGAGCTCAATGTTGCGGTTTAATGATGGGCACCGTGTGGCAAGTGTAATAAAAAAGAAGAAGAAAAAGGAAGAAGCGGGGCCATGATACGAACACGGCTTGAATAACCAACCGTAAACCCGCGACATAAACTGCGCTGGGGTTGTCGCATGTGGACTAAGTTGGACACTCAGCTGGGCAAGCTATTCACGCTACATTATGACCACGAGGAGGTTTCATTACCGGCGTACAAGAATAGCCACGGCCGAGAGTTATGAACATCCTTTCAAATAAAGAAGCTCAACAGAGTGCCGAAAGTTGCTAAGAAAATACAAAGGCCATCAACGGGCCGAGTGAAAGCCTACCTCTTGGATGCTTACATGGATTAATTCAAGTACTTCAAATTGGAAAAGTTTGGGAAATGGGAAATTAAATGTTTAAATTATTTCTTTTGTTTTCACTTCCTTTGACACCTACTTTTAGAAAGTAGGTATTGCATTTCACTTATAAATTGATTATTGAATGAGGATCCACTGAATCCCAAAACATACTCTACCATTGTATTCCTACGTTCCTACTTGCCCATTTGTATCTCAGCTGACAAGAGTTTTATTATTATACTAGCTGACCCGGCAAACCTCGTACCGCCAGTAAAGTTATCTGGACTTACTTTTATCAATAAAACAAATTCGGATCAATGTCAATTAATTGCAACCAATAGATTATTTACATAATTTCTGGCATTGTCATTTAACATTAACAATTACAGTTAAAATATAACAATAATTGGAAATAACAATTACTTATAAATGTTCATCTATGTCATAAAGTGCACAATTTATAAGGCAATTATTTAACTCTTTAGTGAACTTGGAACCTGTTATTTTTATAATAGAGGATGACAATTTATTGTGTAGTACTTTACCAATCACATATGGATTTTTTTAAAAAAAAACTTCTTACTTTTCCCGTCCCTATACATACATACGTGTGCACACTGCTATTGATCTTTATATTTGACTTATGTCTGACTAAAAGAATAACTCTAAAAATATATAATGAGAAGACAGTTAAAATTATTTCTTTTTTAAATACTTCCCTACAAGAATCTCTAGGTTTTGGTGAGCAAAATATTCTTAGAAGAATGTTCTGTAGTACTAATAACCGCTTCAAATTATCTTTATTCATTGTGCCCCATAGTTCAATACCATAGTTTAAATGTGGATGCATGATTCCATAATATATTTAGTTTTAAATTTGGCTTTACCAGATAGTAAGCCATATACTTCAACAAATAGATACCCTTGCTAATCTTATTAGATATATAATTTACATGCCTTGTCCACGATAAAGTTTTGTCTATATGTAGCCCTAGTTAGTTATTTATCCTGAAATGGGGGGTGAAGTATAAATACAACACATTTAAACTAAAGTTAATCATTTTAAGGTGTTCTGATGGACAATATTTTTGTCTTTTTTGTGGTAGGTAAATAGGTACATAAAAATGATTGTTTTTCGACACGCGAACACCCGATGTATAATTCTCCTTAAGAAAAACAAGGAAACTCCAAATTGATTCCGCAAACTTCCAACGACTGCCCTTGCTGTTTATTTATGATAATCGCAAAGACCAAACGCACGGGAAATTACAGACGCTTAAAATCGAAAGGTAAATCGTTGGAATCATCGGAATACGCGGGATCAAAATATATCCTCACCTTTGTAGCTTCACTTAATGCTTGCTGCCTTGATGACGTTATTAATTTTTAAATAATATTTATCTATGTATATAAATATATATTTTTATTTTCTTTATTTAATCATTCTTATTGTTTCCGTTTATTTTGCTGTTTTCTGTAGTTTCACACATATACACTATACACAGAAACATCCATACCCAAGGTGGGACTCAAACCCACGACCCTTTTCGCGGCGGAACGCTAGAGACATACGCTCTAACGACCATGGCTACGAGGGCCGGCATTCATTAGCTTTTCTACAGTCAGAGTCGTTCCACTGCATAGTCGTCGTTGTTAATGTTACGCAGAATGATCACACCTGATCCTACTTTTAATTTTAAATTGTGAGGTGAGAATCCAGGTAATTCTAATGAATTTAAAAGTTCTGTGGGATAGTTGACTTCGTCATCCTGGTTTTTAACTGTGTCAACTAATTTGTACGAAAAGAACTTCCCCGGAAGAAACAAACACTCTAGAACGCAATTCTGACATAGCAACATGACTATTAACATTACCTGCGTTTCGCTGCTCATCAATGCGGTCAGCACTTCACGTAGCTCGTCGCACATTGCACTCACTTGTACGACCTGTCACGTCGTCTTCTCCTTGGCATAGTAAAAACGTTTCCAGGAGGCTAACAAAGTCACAAAGGTATTCAATTAATTTTGTGTCAATTAAATTCACATCCACGAACTGACAAGCACAAATCATAAAGAAAATATCCAAAGATTCAACAATATTTGACAGTAATATTTCTGATCAAATATGTATGGTGTTATAGCGCGTTCAGAAATTAATTTTGTATCCCTGGGTAATCTTGGAAAGGTATATCATCATACTACATAAAAATTTCAGTCTTGATAACAAACGACAAACGCTATTTAATGAAATATGGTAAATGAAATAGCTCTGAATACTTTGCCAATTAGTGGAATATCTTTTACTTTGTAATGCTTTTGTCTGTTGAAAATAAAACAGAGTATATATATATATATTAATTAAATACAAAAATACACACGCAAAATTTTACTGAACACACACACACACACACACACACACACACACACACACACACACACACACATATATATATATATGTGTGTGTGTGTGTGTGTGTGTGTGTTCAGTAAAATTTTGCGTGTGTATTTTTGTATTTAATTAATAACCCGCTCCATTATTACTTCAGGTTTCTTTCTCACGTTTTAAACCTTCCTTAGATTTATAGAAATATTTCAAAACCAAATTAGGCAAATTGATTCAGCCGTTTTCGAGTTTTTGTGAGACAAACAAAGATTATAATAACATCTGTACACTATTTTATTTAACCGTTTTAGTGGCATCCGGTATTCCAGCCGTTAATAGTTATTTAACTTGTTCAATAAGTTAGTAACTTTGTAAAATTCTGTCACTATTCAGTTGTCTGATCATAGCATTTCTCGCCGGAAACATCTGTGAAAACATCCATAAACTTTCCTTTACTAATAAGAAGCCTAAGAGTTTTCCATACGTTTGCAACAATATCATTTTAATTTGAGACAGTTTGTACCTGCATTCTTTTTTCTTGCTCCCTTTGACGTCATTTAACATGCCACTGTTATTGAACAGGCTCTATTTTTGTACAACTCGAAATAGAATTTTGCACGTTAGTTTTATCGATTACCTGACTTCTAATTTTGTTCGTGTAAATAGCTTTGGCAACCTTGTGAAAAATCTATTTCCGTTGTCACCAATCCCGAATATTTCTTACTCTTTTTGCTTCTGCAGTTGCTCTATCTCATTTTACCGGGGATATATTTAGGGTTAAATCTATTTGCTGCAACTATGTACATACTTTGGGGTATTTCCAGTGGATATTTTTACATTAAAACTGTGCTTCACTACACAGTTTTCTTATATTCATCACGAACCTGTGAAATGTGTCAACGTTTATTTTAATCTACTAAGTACATAGAATCCTAAACAAAACAGCTAATTTGTGATAGGACTGAGTTTTCTTTTGATACCTATAACATATTATTTCAAACTGATAGTAAACGTGTGCTGGAAGAGGCTAAAAGTGAGGTTGCACAAACTGCATGGGGATTTGGCGCACGTAACAGTAGCTTTCGTGTTAGGGCCTATGAAATGGTCACATAATTTTAGGATTATACCAGGTAGGCCAACTGTCCCGTCTTTCATAAAGCAGATATCCGTGCGTTAAAAGATTGCAAAATGAAGTGGGTCAGTTTCAGTTAAAACGCATGGCAGTGGTGTGATCGGATTTTGTTCTACTCCGAACGACATGGGGTGGTCTCCAGGATTGAAACAGCCTGTGTAGTCCTCTCACAGCGCTGCCGTGCGTAAAGTGAGAAGCCATGATAAGTAGCGGTTTTGGCCTTGGAAAGAATTTTCTGCCTGAAAGATGCTTGATGCTGACCATACCTTCTACCAGCTTCTGTGTATGTGTGTAAGGGTGCGTTTTAAAACACCACATGAAAGCAGTAAAATAAATAACTAATAGGACAGTAACACGAAAAGTCATCGAGCGGGATGGCTCAGGCGGTTTGGTCTCCGCCTACGTTCTGGAGGTCCGGGTTGATTCCCATGGCTGATCTACCTTACCCATGGGCTTCTGCGAAGGTTTTCCCGGGGTCGCCAGGCTAATGCTGTGTAGGTTAATTACTTCCCTCGAATTTCCTGTTCCTCCATTTCATCTCCATTATCATCTCTCATCTGGAGGTCTGTTTGAGATTAGAATTGTCGGCAGTTGCCTGGGCGATGCATGGCAGGATGATATTGCGGTTTCAGACCGCAGTCTGGTGAGTTGCCGGTTATGCTGGTCTGTCCGGGAGTTCACAAGTGGTACCGTAGGGGAGGGGATCCGCCCCCTTCAGCTGCCGTGGTGCGGGCGCTGCGGACCCCTAGCACTCTTGGTACCTCTGACGCTACTAGAGGAACCTCGGGCCTAACATTCGAGCCACTTCCTGATTGGAAGTTGTTCGGATTGGGTTGGACTCGAGTCCTAACCTAAATATATATAAGCGCGCTCAACTACGGCGGTCATTAGCGCCCTTTAAAAAACCAGTCAAGGCAAGAGCCAGATATAAAACTTTCTAAAACTATACAAGTGTAACAAAACCTATTAAAAATACACGTACATAAAAACATCAATCAAAACCGACTAAAAATTTCGTTCACTGAATCCTAAACTCTAAACTAGACAAGAATCTAAAAACCTTCTCCACGGGTCTCCACGCACGACCTACACGTGGGTGGGCCTGTTGAGCGCCTCCCTCAATCACGAAGAGGAGCCCACACGAGGGAGACTGTTGACTCGGGACCCCGGGTGCGCCAAACCCGTACCTACCGAAGTAGGTCCCTGGGGGGGGGGGGTGGACTCGAGGGGACAGTGGTTCCCGATACCCGTGGGAGATCGGGTACTTCTCCGGACGGGGTTGAGGGAAGCCATTAATATTCCCGCGTACTAGGCAGCATAGCTAGTAGAAGTTGTGCTAGATCACCAGGCGGCCCTACCGAGGTTAATCGGTGGCCTTCCCATTTTGGAGTTGGCGCGGGTAAGTGGCGTATCCACTTCCATACCGTCTTGAGTCTACAGGACCAGATCAGGGGGGGGATTGTTAGTCTCTAGGTCTTGTCCTATAGAAAGCCCCACGGAGGTGCCGGGCGCCCTTTTGGTACAGCTCGGTAACTCCCTGGTCGTTAGAGGGGAGGTCAGTCTTCACCCTGTGAGGATCTACTCTGGTAGATACCCTCGAGTATATATAGTTTCCAAGTGGTAAAGTGTAGGGACTCTGGCCTCTGGCTCCTTGGGTCGCTCGCCCTCTGTTTCCTCTCTACTTACTCCCGGGGATGCCCCACTTGTGGGCTTAGGTACAATAGATGAATACTGGTCGCATTGCTAAATCACTTCCGTAATGTAATGCAATTCAATCCAACAGAATAAATACACAATCACAAAGTATATAGATTTCTCTGTTTTACGGATCCTTTTTAAAGTTAAACATGTTTCAACTTTATTTTACTACTCTTTCTCAAATGGAATTGACCATAGCGAAACAGTTTAATATTAACTAAAATATGCTGTAACTAAAATAACAAACTTAATTCTATTTCAGTATCGCGTCATAAATTAAATACATCTATCTCTGACTTTAATGTATATTGTCATTCGGCATTGTTTCCCGCCGGCCCGCGCCTATGCGAAAGCTGAAGAGAGAGAGAAAGAAGCAGGGTGTGAAAGAGACTGATAACGATCAAGCCACGCCCACGGAGCGGAAGAGCGCTTGTTACTTGCCGAGAGAGAAAGAGCCAGAGAGATATCTGGACAGTTCCCTCTACTTCTTGCTGCATCCTGGAAGACCGTGATGCTTCGGCAGCTTTCGAGAAACAATGACTTGGGTATAAATAAGGTACATGGACTTGAAATTGAGTCGTGGATAATCGTGTAGTCATTTGAAAGTGGATTATATTGTATTTTTTACGTGTAGTGAAGCCACAAGAGACTGTGTTGGTGTATGCTGCGTGATCCTGCTACTGTCAGGGCTGTACAAACGTCTTTCTACGAAAATAAAGAGCCTTTTGAATTTATGCAAACTAGACTTCTAATTTGACGAATCCACGAGGTCACAATAAATTAATCTATATCAAGAGTCTATAAATAGCATAATTTGGATGTGTCATTTTATTATAATTTAAATATATATTTGAAAAAAAGGTTTTAAAATACTAGTTAAGAGCACAAGGAGGTAATTTTTACCCATACAAGGCTAATTTTTACCAATATTAAAATTTGAATATATAGAAAACTAAACATTATCAGAAATTGAAATTCGGTATGATTACTGTGCAAGGATGTGTGCATTTAACTACTGAATAATATTTAAATTAAGTTCACATAAGTTCATGCAAAAGGGGCATAAATCACACCGTGTGTCCTGAAAAAATATTGTACCATATATTTCAGGTACACTTTACTTGTAGGAATTTAAAGCTACATGTACCAAGTTTTATCCTAAATAACCTAAGATAAAGTTTTATAATATCGGCTGAATGAAAATCACATATAGTTTATACTATGCACATGAAAAATTAATTAGTTTTGAGTAAACAAAAAGATAATATTTTCAAGGACTGAATATTTGTTTTCATCCATTTTATAAATCACATGAATATAAATGTTAGCCGAATGGGTTCAAGGAACACTGAAAAATAACCACTACAAATTTTGTGTCGATATCTTATATAGTTTCTGAGAAACATCCACCTGAAGTATGAAAAATCAAGATTTTGGGAAATCACGATCAAAGATTAAGCACCATTCTCAGCAATTGGGCGTATCATAACGCCGCTATCCTTAAATTGACGAATTAAAGGGCTTTAATACCAACTGACAACCTATGTTTTACATATATATCATTTTAATGCTGAAGAATTATATAATTTTTAACATCAAAAACAAAAAATCGACCTCCCAGTGTCCTTAATTTAAATCTACTATTTATGTTATTTTCCCCAGTAATTAGATACTTTTCATTATATTATTAGACATATTTAAATCCTCTTAAGCAATTTGCCGGATTCGGGATTCTGCTGATGACATACGATGGTTCAAAGTTGCAATTTCGGCACATATAATCGGATTCTGGTCCTGTTAGTTGTAAATAGTTATTCAGATGTAGTTATATATTCAAATCTTAGCGTACATAGGCCAATAGAAAGAATGGTTATCAAAAACATTATTTTATTTATGTAACGTGTGGCTTTTTCTTTCGTTGTACTGTACAGAACAACGTAGATGTGGTTTTTGTGGCCCATGAAAAATAAGCAGCGTTTCCATTAGCTAAAATAGTACGACAGCTATTTCTCTTTGTGTTAAATACAAAGTACTGCGGCTTAACGTAAGCGGATGGCTTTATAGCAGCGAGCCTACAAGTGCGGTAATATCTATCCTCGGATCCTTACTGCCTGAACAACAAACAGGCTACCTTGAAAATGCAGCGCACTGCACCACATTAGAAGAACCACAGGAAAGAAAAACTTGCCTTTTCCGATTACTGTGTTAAAACTCTAGACAAGCTCACAACATAACGTTTCAGAATCTGCTCCCAACTGTCCAATAAGCCACAAAGGCAACCAAAAGCGGTTTAGGAAAGTAATTACATGAACAACATGCTGGTAGGGGAAATTGGTTTACTGAGGTTTCTGTCCTAATGGATAACGGACTTGCTGATGTATGTATATCTTCCATGTTAATTCTGGTTCCCTATTACATCACGGAATTACTTCTATATATGTATTAATGATCCCTCTCTATGGTTTTACCTTCAAACAACTTATAAATACAACTCCATTTCAGGAACAGAATAGGCCTACAAAATCTCATTATCTTTTTCAGCATAGACTTAGTACATTGGGGCAGCATTAATGATAAGGTGTTTCATTTCATGAAACTTTTATTTCATATTTTCTTCAGGGGTAACTGAAATGAAAAGCAATATACACTTCAGAACAAGAATTTGAAATCACACAAATACATACACACATTTTCCAATATATGCTTTACACGAGTAGTGCAAAGGAAGTGTAACAGACCTTTGCTTTTGGATCACCCATTTTCGAAAATAAATCCGATTTGTAATTCGATATGGTATGAACATAATAGTTTGCTACTTGTAACATAAGTATAGGACATTATTTCTGGCGCAATTTTTTAGCTGTGTCATATCACACAAGGGTATCAAATAAATCATCATTTATAAGGATATTTTGCAAACATAATGTGGCTATAGATTTCGGCTTCGTTGTAGACAAAATGAAGTCCTTTAAGTGAAAGAAATAGGACGATAGTGTGATATAATGTTTTGGCGAAATTACTATAACTGATATCCCCCCCCCCCCTGTCGACAGTAAATAGTGCAAAATTTAAGGAACAACTTCAGCATCGAATAACACTCTAGGATGTACTTATCGATATTTAACTTCAGATCTTACAAGGATGTGACACGAATATTTTTTTAGAAAACTATTCCACTGCATTTAACATGGATTTTGTTTTTTAATTTACGTTCTTTAACCCTTTTAAGTCTTATCGGAATAAAAAAAAAAATTATATAGTAATTTGAATTTCTCAAAATCACTTTAACGATTTGAAATTTTCTAATACTGATACTCTTTTCAAATGGTTAAAGAATAGGATTTCATATCTGTTACATAGTGACCAGATACTAAATTAAAAGGTATGGCCCTCACTTAAAACCTAGGCAGCAAGAGCTGTGGCAGTTTGACATCCCAGTCTCGCTGATGGTGGCCGCACCGTGGCTCAGTGGTTAGACCGCTTGGCTCTCACGAAGGCGGTCCGGGTTCGATCCCAGGTGACCGCAAAGTGAGATTTGTGGTGGACAACACGGCGCTGGGCCGGTTTTCTCCGGGATCTCCGGTTTCCCCCGCCATTTAATTCCACCGGTGCTCCATCTTCATCTCATGTATCATCAGTGTCATCGCTTGCGGTGCCGTATGTAGTAAAAGCGGGCGTTAAACACTACACATTTCATTTCTCGCTGATGGCTGGACACGACCTTCCGGCACCGAAACTTCCGTGCTTTTTTGCCGCGACACTATTAATAATACCCATTATATTTGTATGAATTTTTTTCTCAAAATGTTGACACAAACTGCTATAATTTTAACATTTGTGAAAACATTGATCAAATTTCCGCTATGGTAACCTTAGCGTGACTATAAAATACACTTTTATAGAAATCCTTTGCAGATTAGGTATATCAAAATATAATGAATAGAAAAAGTCGTGTGAATATATCATTTGGGATCGTTTTATAATTTATTTGTCATCTTTCGAGAATGGGTTAAAAGTAAATTCCACACGAGGTAATTTGCTGTTGGTAGTAGATTCCCTGACAGACCTCACTTTTCAACAGACAAGCTTTATATTACGGGAAGTGGAAGAATAAAGAGAAGAGAAGGAAGATGTCAGTAATTCTAAAGTGAAGTGTAAATGTTACTGGGGAAAGTACGAGCTTATAGCACACCTGTGGAGGGATAAGCAGCTTACTGTACGTCTGTGTACTGCTCGCTGTACCGTCTTAAACCACAAGAGATGGTCCCTAGCAACATCTGACATTAGTCAGGTTTAAGCTCTTCAAGTGTTAACTAGGTCCAAAATGGAAATGGAGTTGTGTGAATTCTGAAAGTCCTGAATAATTCACAACGTACTTGTGCAGTCGTAAAATACAGGCATGCTGCTAGCACTGGAAATGGGTAAAATATGCCAATGTTGGATAGGGGCAATTCGATTTTGTTTTCCTTTTTTAATGTTTTTATAGAAAGTGATCTCAGCCTGAAATTTTAGCATAATGGCCGAAGGTAAACAAACAGATAAACCATAAAGACACACAAATAGATATAATTACTTATTCATCTGTAGCTTATAGCATCCTTAGTAATTAGCAGGTCCAACATTGAACTCAAACATTTCCTGAGTAGTTTTGCATACTGATTTTTTTAAGACGCAATGTTCTGCTAATTTGTTTAAAACTTTTTGTACTGCATTCTAAAAGCACATTAAGAAAAACGATGTGTATCTGTTATAGTAAACCTCCATTTTTGAGATCAAATTATTGCATCAAGAGTACAATTTACCTATGAGTATTGCTGTGATAGGTTATTTCGTAAACTTACTGTAAAGTAGAAATAATGTGTGAAAATATTTTTAGTTCTTACTAGGTACTTACAATAAATAGAATAAATATTTTTGCCTACGTAAAAATCAACACGATAATGTCAAATAGAGTTTTGAGGCCCTTTAACCCCCAACAATATTTAAAAAAATGCTATATCCTAGTCTGTGAAAAAACGAAAAGTTTGATAAATACTAAACTTGTATTTGTGTCCATTATCCTAACCGACCTTGATGACTCAGGATGTTCCGTCTGTGGGTCATTATCAATTCCTGTGGCAGGCCTTCCTGACCCATGGACTTTTTCTGGGGTATTCGGGTCCTAGACGAATATTGGGAGGATTAATTACATCCTCTGAATTTCCTGTACCTCTATTTTATCCCCATTATCATTTCACATCATCTCTCATCTAGAAGTGTCGGCTGGTGTCTGGGCGTTGCATGGCAGGATGATATGCCTTTGGTAAAACTTCCTCCTACAGTAGGGCAGTCTCCGGTCTCCAAACCCGGTCTGGTGGGACGTTTCTGAATAACAGTAGGGTGAGATACCAGTTATACTGGACTTCCGGGGAGTTTCCAAATTGTAAAGTGTAGGGACCCTGCCCTCTGTGTCCTATCGCCTCATGCGCCTCCCAGGGGGGCCCCTCTTAGGGGCATAGTTGCAACACATCAAGTTTGGACCTCCGTGCCGAATCCCCTCCATAGCATAGTCCAGTCCAGTCCGTATTCTCCAAAGAGGCGACATAAAGATTTTCAAAGAAATCCCCCACGTAAAATTACCTTTTGTATAGAAATATTTTCAAATGACCAAAGATTCTGATTCAAATTCCTTATGTTAAAACTTTTGAGTAGCAGGTAAAGCGCATATCCCGAATCGTCTGACAACGGCACAATTGGTATCTAATTCGTAAGAGACGGTTGAAATATTCCTACAGAAAATGCAAATTGCTTTAAAAATTACAATTTATGTATGCGACAAAACATTTTTGTAGAGTTAATGATTTGCAAGATATTCTTTGTTATTGCTTTAAATTGACAAGTACATACTTTTCTAATATCAAAACTCTTCATTTATTTTCTCCCGTCACCGTTAAGCAAGCAGAATGACGTTTCAAAGGCAGCACAATCTTTAAACATGTAACCATTGGATACCTGCAAGGAAGTGTGTAAATGAGCACTGAACGCTTATCTGGCTTAATAAGTAGATAAGTAGATGTCACTGGCGTGACAGCCCTAAAAGGGGCAAGGCCTACCAACCCGACTGCCGGCCTCACGCCCACTTGCACACGTCAGAGGTGGGCGATCATCGAACCGATACGGGGAGGAGATGTAGTCAGCATCTCGGCATCCCCCAGCCGGTATGTTGGTTTTCGTCACCAGGACCGCTTACCTAGCGTAAGCTACTCACTTTCCTCACGATGCTGAGTGGGCACCGGTCCTATACCCAGGACAAGTAGGTAAAAGGATAAGGTTTTGTAAAACTACTTTGTAGAAAAGCCAGCAGAAAAAAATCATGTGAGTGGAAATATCCATGTCGTGGTGTATTTTTATTTTAAAAACCAATTCACGGAATAAAAAAGTATTTAGATAACGATTTAGAAAATGGAAATAAAACTAACTTTTTGTGTAAGTTCAAGATATGTTACTACAGATTTTTCAAATCTCCCAAATCTACTTAGAAGAATTATTATAACAGGTTTATATTTATTCACATGTAAATTTCATGTATTAAGAACAGCAAAGTTCATTTTTGAACCTATCTATTATTTAACTTCCAATTGTTAATTTTGTTAGCTCAAGATAACACACGTACTTTCTAAAACACGCTCCTGTTATCTAAATTACAACCCATCTTCTATCTCTAGCACCATGCACAACAATTTTAAACTTGTTTAGTGCTACAGTAAACCACGTAATTACGTGTCAGGCGAGATAACTGGTTTTATTCGAAAGTGCCGTTGCACTGTAATTTTTGGTAACTCTGCTATGTAATTGAAATGTCATGAATGCTTTTGGTAGAAGTGGCAGGGATAAGCTTTTGTTCTGACAAGGGTTCATTAAGATGGAAGCTTAGACCTCACAGTCCATGGTGCGACAGGAAGCGAAATAGTTCCAAACACGGCAGTACATATCGACTTTCATTTGTTTAGAGATCTAGAGCTCTGGTATGATAACTTGACAGGGTTTATTAGTTAGTTACTAACACTCCCCACATGGCAACCTTGGCCTTCGGGGTAACCTCACCCCACCAAGTGATGACCGGACCCATTTCTCAGGTGGAGGCACCCAGAGGGCGGTGTCCATTACCTCCGATGATAGGGTGATAGTGAAGATGGCGGTGAGGTGAGAGGACCTACAGTTTTTACCGTGGACTCCGAACCACGTTGGGCATAGGGGTGACAGGGTTTATTTGATTTCAGGTTCAAACGCTTCCATTTTTATTTGTTCCATTTATGACCCGCCTTTGACTGCAACTGTACTATTGGCGGCCCTTCTCCTTTGGAACATATCGCATGTCGTCTTTTTAATCATTAGCTTATTAGATGGCGTACACATTCATACTTCCAGATTCGGGTGAAGATGGGGAATCGTCTTGGTTGGAGAAAAATCCCTATCCCGAGCCGGTGAACGAACCCAGGAACCCTTGCAGAGCAGGCAGGTGCGCTACCGACTAAGCTATTTTCTCTACCACGTACATAAAAAGTAAGGTAAGCGCTCTTAACCAGATCAATGTTTGGAAATCTTTCACAAAATCCCTATTTATCACGTAAATATGAAAGATTTTGCGTTACATTGAAGCTTGGACATTCTATACAAAGTTAAAGCTAATTTGTTCGATGCATTTTCTATTTACTTCCCTTTTTCGAGCGGAAACTAATCCAAATCGCCCAGAATTGAAGGGTGAACAGGATTGGCATAGCGGACGATTCAGAATGGATACAAAAAATTGTGAAACATTCAATTTCATTACATAAAGTAATCATGAGAAGAAAATAACACATTTATCTACTTTTATATTAATATCTTTAAGCATCTTACACACATTTTCCACATATAAATTGTTTCTTTCCCACAGCGCCCACACAGATTTCATGGTACACCATTCTGCATTTTCCTGGGATCATTTGAGCATCATTTCACCATTTCATCGATATGACTTAACGTTGGAGGACATAAAAACGAAATCTCCCGTCCTCTGTTGTATTTATTTTTGCCTGTCTGCAGCACTGATTAAGTAACTACCATAACAACAATGAGGATTATGAATGTAAGAGGGTTTGTAATTTTGTTTACTGTTAAGTTTCTGTAGCAATTGCAATGCATTGTACCGTTTCCTACAGGTATTAATAATATTAAAACTATATGTGAAAGGGCCGTGAAAGATTGGTAAGGAAAAGGCATATAAAGTTCTTTTCAATGATTTTTATATTCTGAAAAAATTCCAAGCTTAACAATTTTCAAAAACATAACCTTGCCACTGATCAGAGAGTGTTCTTTACAGTTTATTTTAATATTTAGAATTGTGCAGTAACCCCGAGGAAATTCATAATAATTCACGCAAGAACACGGAGAAAATATTGGAAGGAAAATTTTCAGAAAGAGTGTCCGAAAACTTACATCGAAAGCGACGCCAAGAATACTGTCATCCCTAATGTGCCTGCGAAAAGAGCGGCGAGAAGGGTGCGCAGTTCACTGTGCCATGCCTAACGGAAAGTGAAGGAACTTGTACCCCACCTCCCGAGAAAACCTCGGAGCCTCGGAGCCAGGCCCTCCTGGCGGTGGCGGTATTCAAATGTTAGACTTTACTTCCTCTGCTGGCGACACTGGCGCTTCCTGGCGCTAGGGTGCAAAACTTGATGATGGCCGAGAGTAACGAAGGCGCATAATCGGTGTAAATCTAGCATACAGCATAGCTCGGGTGCAAAGATGTCGTTACTCAAGACGCCAGCATTTGAAGGGTAAAGTTAACTTAAGATTCAAAACGGGACCAAGAAATAAGGCAACAGTTCACCATGTCATGGAGGTCGAACCATTGTTAAGAAGGCGCATTGTAATGTTAGGAAGACTATATATTGGCTTTCAATCGGTTAGCGTAAAGGACTTTATAACAGTCCCTAGATGCCTCAAATGTCAGGATCTTGGACACGTAGCTAAGTTTTGCAAAAGTGAACATAGCAAATGTGCTCATTGTGGGGAGGAAGGGCATGACAGAAAGGACTGTGATAAGAAAGAGCAACAGAGGAAATGCATACCATGTAGCCTAAGAAAGAAGATTTGCACAGAGAACAAAGAAGAGAAACGACAATGTCCAACATATGCAATGCTGAGGGAAAGAATCATATCAAGAACAAATTATGGCTAATAATCATAATAATGATAATCAACAATGCAACTTTAATGAAACATCTCTAATAAGATTTGGACAAGTTAACGCTAAGCGTAGTAAAATGGTCATGATGGAACTACGTAAATTGGCAGAAGAGCAAAAAATAGATATCCTTTGTATACAAGAACCGTATACCTTGCGAGGAAAAGTGGTACATATGCCAATTGGTAGTAGAATTATAACAACAGGTACAAGTCCTCAAGCTATCATTATTGTATTTAACAAACAAATACAAATAGTTAAAATAGCGCAACACAATGATGAATGGCTATGTTGTCTAGAAATGACCTATAGAGGTAAAACCAATATTCTGATAAATCAATATTATCAATATAAAGACAATATAGAACTGCACTTGGAAAAGACTAGAGAAATTCTGGACCAATACAACAGGGAGCCAATATTAATAACACTAGATGCCAATGCAAAATCAGTTCTATGGGGAAGTAAAAATCCTGACGAAAATGGAGACAAAATGGAAGAACTAATCCAAGAATATGGTTTGGAGGTCTTGAATCAAAGAAATAATCCTTATACGTTTCAAGGAAGAGCTGGAGCAGAAGAAAACATAGATGTTACCTTAGCTAGAGGATATATTGTATCTAAAATAATAAACTGGAAGGTGACACAACAACAGACTTCTAGCGACCACAATCTAATATTATTTGACTATGTAGTAAGGATGAAAAATGAAGTACCATTACATACTGGACCAACTAGATACATAGTTAAAAATATAGATAAACAGAAGCTTATCCAAGAATTTAGATTACCGGCAATCCTAGATGATGATAACATTGACACTAAGGCGAAGAAAATCACAGAAAGTGTGCAAAATGTTATGAAGAAAACGTTATTAAGGACAAGACCAAAGATTAATGAGCGGAATGTATGGAACGAAAAACTTCAAAAGTTAAGAAGTAAATTAAGGAAAGCAAGAAGAATATATCAGAGAACAGTCATCTCAGAAGAAAGAGAGAGGAATCTAAATATCTTTAGAAGAATAAAAGAAAAATATAAGATAACTCTAGAGGAATCCAGACAAAACTCCTGGGACAAGTTCGTCGAAGAAAAATTATCAAATAACGCATGGGGAATCCCATACAAGATTGTAATGGAGAAAGTTAATGTACCGGAGGTTATATCTACACTCAAAAAGGATGATGGTCAAATGACAAGAACGTGGCTAGAATCAACAAATCATTTATTGAACAAACTATTACCATTGGATATACTGGAAGGAGAAAACGATGATCAGAGAAAGAAAAGAGATGCCTTCAAAGGAAGCTACAACGGAGAGAGGTTAATGTATCCGTTTGATAAATCAGAATTTCGACTGGCAATCAGAGACTGTAGAACAGGGAAATCACCTGGACCAGATGGAATACCTTCAGAAGTCATATTGGCGTTGGAAGAACCACTAGTTCCTATTCTTACAGAGCTATTTAATGAGTGTATATACGAAGGAAGAATACCATACTGTTGGAAAAATGCAAATGTGGTAATTCTGAAAAAAGCAAAAGATAAAGATCCTACAGAAGTAAAATCATACAGACCAGTGTGTTTGCTAAACACTATAGGAAAGATCCAAGAAAGACTACTAAGTAAACGTATACATGAGTTTAGGACTATGATTGGCAGGACAGACACTCAATACGGATTTCGGAAGCACAGATCAACTGATGATGCAATAAATAAAGCATTAGAGAACATAAAATTAAATCCCAATAAGTATGTCATAAATATATTCTTTGACATTTCTGGTGCATTCGATAATCTGTGGTGGCCAGAATTGTTCAAAATTATGAGAGACAAAGATTATCCAAGATGTTTATATAATATGTTGAGGGACTACTGTAAAGACAGAACCGTAACATTAGTAGCTGAAAGCAGGAAATTAATCAGAGATGTTAATAAAGGATGCCCTCAAGGGTCAATATTGGGTCCTATCTTTTGGGATATACTAACTGAACCGATCCTGGAGAGATTAAGACATTCAAATTCCACATCAGAAGTTATAGCGTATGCAGATGATCTGATGGTAATTATAGATGGGAATAATCGTAGAGAAATAGAAAAGAAGGCTAAGAATATCACTGAGACCTTGCAAGACTGGTGCAATGACGTAAAACTAACCATAGCATCCTCAAAATCAGCATACGTAGTAACGAAAGGTAAACTAAAGAGGAACCCAGTAATTAGAATAAACAATGCACCGATACCAAGAAGGCAAAGTTTAAAATACTTAGGTATAATTGTCGACGAGAATTTGACTTTTAATACGCATATTGATTACATAAGACACAAAACTTCAAAAGTGATGGGAAAGTTGACGTCGTTGATTCAAAGGAATTTTAAATTACCCACTGATATCATCAAATTGTATCATACAAGTATTGCAGCTGGGATTATGGGATACGGAGCAAGTACATGGGCTCAAAGGCTTTGCAATAAAAGAAACAAAATGCTAATAAGAACACAAAGACAGATACTTTTAAGGTATGCAGGCGGAACTAAGACCACCCCCACGATGGCTCTATTCGTAATCCTAGGGATATGGCCGATGGACTTCATCATAAGATATAGAGGTGCAGAATACTGGAGAAGAAAGAATAACCGGCAAAAAGTACGAGAAATAGTAGGTGTAGAATGTGAGACAAGGATGCAAATTAAAAGGACAATATTACAGGAATGGCAAAACGAATGGGACAGCATAGAGGAAGGACGTCGAGTTTATGAACTACTTCCAACAATAGAAGAAAGACTAAGGATGAGCCACTTCAAACCGACTAAAGGAATAATCCATTTTATTAGTGGACATGGACCTTATGCCACCTACTTTAAGAGGATAGGAAGACGAGCGACAAGTCTATGTACAGCATGCAGCATAGAGGACACACCAGAACACCAAATTTTCGAGTGTCAAGAGCATCGAGAAGTGGATAATTTGAGACAAGAGCTGCAAGGAAAGACAACATGGGAAATAATAAGAGATGCAGAGGAGTTCAATAAGTTAGACACAATAACAAACATCATTTCAACAAAAGCTTGGGAACAATATATAACTTCTAAGAAATCGACACCAATGGAATTGGCTACACCTGCAACACTTCAACAAATAAGACGATCAACTAGACTCCAAAGACGAGAGATGGAAGGAAATATGAACATAGGAAGAGATCCAATTGAGGAAGCAACACCAGTAGGAGAAGAGGAATAAAGAGATTTTGAAATTGAACATATCCATGAGTTGGGAGAAGAAGAGCTAATAAACCAACAAGGTGATATAGACTGAAATCGGACTGACTTGACAGCGATATATATATAATTGAAGAGAGAGACTAACTTGGAAACAAAAGAAAAAAAAATAATTAGGATAGTTAGGTTAGTTGACTGCAAAGTTTAGCAGTCACTTAGGTTATTGTTTCTGCAAACAATTAAAAGTTATTCTTATAATTAATAAATGTATAAATGAAAATAAGAAATAGTTAAAAGGTTCCGATATAGAATCTAGGCATCGGAACATAAGAAAGCAGAGTTTATTTTTTTTTTTTTATTTGAAGGGTAAGCGGGTGCAGCATATTCGTTATAAATCTATCTTAAACGAACTTAAAATTTAACAAAATACCAGAAATGGAGCAATTATATATCTAATTTCCGGAAAGAAGCTCGATTTCTTATTTAAACTGAATAAACACAATCGTATTACACACTTAACTGTCTCAGGTAGTTGACTTCTTTGTTCACAAAGTCGTTCCAACACAACAATACTGTCACCGATGGCATTGTTGTAGCCGGATGCGTGGGTAGGAGAGCTGGACCGTTGCCAAGAGAAAGAAAGAGACAGAGAGAGTCTCCGGAATTTTCTGTCTTTCTCTTGCCGCCGCGATTGTTCTCGGAAGGTCTACGACATTCTAGAAACAATGACTGGAGGTATAAATACCGGCAAGTGTTAGAAGCAGAGTGTGACAGTGGACGTTTGTAGTGTACCGCAGTGATTTCTTTTATTTGTTTCTGCGGCGGAGCACTGAGTTGACCTAGAAGACAGCTGATTGTCAATTTCACGTCTTTTTACTCCAATAAAGAGTGTTCTATATTACTACAAACCAGATTTTTGATTCTACATAATCCTCACAGTCACATTTAGTGTCAGGAATGAAACACGGCAGTGGAAGCCGCATTGGCGATGATCTTAGAAGAGCTGAAAGAAATGAAGACAGCGAATGACACCCTCGCTGCGAAGACGGAAGCGGCAAATACCAACCTGGTCGCGCAGATGACCGAAATGAAGACTGAATTAGTCACGAAAATGAAAGAGACAGAAAGACAGAAAATTCCGGGGCCCCTCTCGGCATCTCTGGAGAAGCGACCAGCTCTCCTGCCCACGCGCCCGGCTCCCGTTTGTCGCGGCAAGCACAACAATGCCATCGTTAACAATACACTACAGTCTTCTAAGAAGCAGATGTTGGAAACATAATCCGAGTCGACCGCCAATCCGAGTCACCCGCACTTAATTTATTACATTCAACTCGAAAACTCGATACCGAATTTATTGTAAATATAGGTGTTATGTTCTTTGAATAGAAACAATACTTCGAAAGAGGTCCATGTTTGTTTGAGCAGTATAAAGCGGATGTGAAAATTTACTGGTACACAAATACCAAATTTGGTATTTAAGATCAATTATCTTCCAAAGATACAAAACTAGGAGTTTGAACAAAATCAGATAGGTGTTGGAACATTTTTATTTTCTCAAAATTGGCTCCAACTATGTTGATTACACTACGACATGTTTAAGTTATTTTCAAATTAATTGTATATGTGGAAGTTTCTAAGAATAAATCTGAAGTCCTCTTTACTGGATTACTTTTGCAAAACTAGTAAACTGTAAGAGGTAGACAAAAATAGTATACACAAAATGCGGTTCTTCTTTAAGTACATAGTTTATTTCAAAACAAACTTTGAGATAATATTTATAGATTTTCCATAATTTGGTTTGAATTTTAAAATACTTATACTTTTCTCAAATGGAAAATAATATTGGACTCTCGTTGGTATGCTAGAACGAATCTTTCTAGTGTGAATATTGCTTCTATCTTTCAGTAAATTTCTTAAACATGTAAAAACTGCCCATATATACTGAATTCATGTAATTACAATGCTAAACTTTCAATATACTCACTCATGCAAAAGGACGTTGCCAATCAGCTTTAATTACAGAAGCACATTCACACATTTCTGAATTATTATAATTGAAGCGATGTATTTATTTAGCTTACTCAGCCAAATATTGAAGCTCATAACCTCTGGTTTCAGAATTAAGAGGTTAAATGACTCTTGCTTCGTTCTGGCGTTTGTCATACTCATGGCCGCCTGTAACGGCAGCGATGCTAGAAACTTGCAACTTATACTGTAGTTGAAGGCTTCTCATTTTGTCTTTATTTTATTTATTTGTATTAAAACTTGAAAATCCGACATGTTTTAATTTATAGAGTTATTATTACATCCAGAAATACATATTTTGAGGTTATAAGAACCTTTTCGAGGTACGTTTGGGTACATGAACAACATAATTAAAAATGAAAATACTGATGAATTCCAAACTTCGCCTCTAAGTGTAACAAATTTTGTGTATGAAACCAATCTTTACATGCAAATTTTCTTGATCCTGGGTTTTCTTAACAGGCTATCTGGACTTAATTTAAAAGAACAGGCGCTAATATATTGATATCCACCGTCAAATTCCTGTTTGAAAATATATGTAAATAGACTATAATATCCTCGTTTCCTTCATTAAATGGGTAATCAAAAAAAAAGAAGGTTTAGCAGAACTTAAACATCTTTGTCCTATAAGTTTTAGTTGTTTTGGGAACTTTCCATCTTACATGTTAAAAGCATAAAATTATTATTTTTCCTATCATTCACAAGAGTTCACTGCTACGACTACTGAGTGTATTTCATAATTATGTTTATGATATAAACATACTGGGTAAGCATACTGGGGGAAACTCCATGAAAGATTGCTCAACTTTAATTAAGAGTTAAGTTAAAGCTAATGCAACACGATAGCACTACATGATAACCAATATAACTTCATTCACCAATATTATAACTGCTCAATATCCACATAGTATTCCCATAGCCCACCGAGCGGGATGGCTCAGGCGGTGTCGCCTGTGGCCCGGGTTCGATACCCGTGGCTGACCTACCTGAACCATGGGTTTTCTCGGGGGTGTTCCCGGGTCGCTAGGCGAATGCTGGGTAGGTTAATTAAATTCCCCGAATGCTCTGTCCCTCCATTTCACCTCCATTATCATTTCACATCATCTTTCATCTGGTGGTCTCTTTCAGGGTAGAAGTGTCGGCAGGAGTCACGGCGGTGCATGGCAGGATGATATGCTCTAGGAAAAATTACTTCCTCCTCCGGTAAGTCGGTTGCCGGTCTCCGCTCCTCTGCTGGGACCATTTCGGGACCTTCAGCCAGGGACCTTAGGGGCTCACATCGCCTGCCCTGGTACCATTAGCGTTCGGCTGCTGGGTTCGTTGCCGCCCCGCTGTAGGGGAGCGAGTTCATTGTCCTGTCCGGTCGGGAGAAATGTCTATCCAGGTAAACTGTAGGGACCCTGCCCTCTGTACTGTCGTGGGTGCTTGGGTCGGCCACCCTCTGTCTCCTTCGTCTCATCCTTCCTCCCCGGGGTGCTCCACTTGAGGGCATAGGACCACTGGGCCTAGCATGCTGGCCTATGTATCGAATCCCTCCGTAATTATATCGCTATCCCTATGCCCATGGCCCGCCTCGGTAGTGTAGTAGATAGCGTGTCTGCCTCATGTTCAAGAAGTCCCAAGTTCAAATCTTTCCCAGGGTGAGTCACCTGGATGAGGTTTCTTCAGGGTTTTCCGCTTTTCTGAAAGACAAATGTCGGATAACACAAAACTCTATGGACCTTGGGCTCATTTGAGCATAATTTCACTGATTGTCCTATATGACTTCTCGTTAGAGGACGTAAATTAAAAAAAAGTACTATGCCCATGTTTCAATAAACACAGTCCTGAAGGGTGTTGCATTTTTTCCACCACTGTATGAATATTATCAAATTTGTGAAATTTGCAAAACGTATACATCGACGTAGATACAATAATTTATTTTTGTCACATGTACAACTTTTGAGTGAAAAATGTCGTAAGGGCGTAGAAGATTTATTTTTAATGAACACACATACTAATTAGAGCAAGCAACATGAACTAAAACTACAACATTCCAAAACGCGCTGTAGCACCTGAAATTGATGAATGTGTTTAAGTAATGTTACATGTACATATAAAAACAAAATAAAAACCTGCTGCTGAATATTAATATGAGGGCTGCTTCAGGTTATGTGCTCACTTGAAATTCATGAAGTAGGTATTTGAATCATGGGCGAGAGAAAATTTTGCTTTGCCCCTTGGGTGTTTCTGTGGACCAGGCGAGTAGCCGTGTTCGCTAATAATAGTTTACAAAACCGGTGAAAAACATGACTCTCACAAATAAAAACAAACAAAAGCTACATTCCAGCAGTTTACTAGTTTAACTGTCCAGATAGCGCCACTACAACCAGAGAGTATTGGAATATCGCAAAAATGCATTAAAGATAAAGTGTGTTACAAGATTGAAAATTCCCGCCTCGGTAGAGTAGATGCTAGCATGTCTGCCTCACGTACAAGAGGTCTCAAGTTCGAATCTCGGTCAGGATGAGTTACCTGGATAAGGTTTTCTCCGGAGTTTTCCCTTATCCTGAAAGACGAATGTTGGGTAACTCTCAGCTCCATGGACTCTAGGCCCATTTGAGCATCATTTCACTCATTTCATTCATCGTCCAATATGACTTAAAAAGTTAAAGGACGAAAATTGGAACCAAAAAGATATTGAAAATGGATTTGAATATAATTATATCTATAACTGATTTTTTTAGCTGATTCTTGCCTCGGTAGCGTAGATGTTAGTGTGACTGCCTCACGTTCACGAGGTCCCGATTGGCTCAGTGGTTAGACCGCTTGGCTCTCACCAAGGCGGCCCGGGTTCTATCCCAGGCGACCGCAAAGTGAGATTTGTGGTGGACAACACGGCTCTGGGGCGGGTTTTCTCCGGGATCTCCGGTTTCCCCCGCCTTCTCACTCCACCGGTGCTCCATCTTGATCTCATGTATCATCAGCGTCATTGTCATCGCCTGCGGTGCCGTATGTAGTAAAAGGGGGCGTTAAACACTACACTACACACACATAGGACCCGAGTTTGAATCTCGCTCAGGGTGTTACCTGGATAAGGTTTTTTACGGGTTTTTCCCTTATCCTTCACGAGGAATGTTGGGTAACTAAGCTCCATGGACCCTGGACTCATTTGAGCATCATTTCACCCAATTTATTCACCGTCCGATATGACTTAACGTTGGAGGACGTAAATTACCTATATATATATATATATATATATATATATATATATATATATATATATAGCTGATTCCTTTGTATGGCATTTGTTGTATACAGTATGAGAGATATAAGCTTATGCGTTTGCTATCCAATTACAAATATTAAAGAACTAAGTAATTTAAGCAAGCGTATTAGTGACTGTATAGTGTGATCCATATAAACCTGAACCACTTCAACAAGCCCTAACTTTTGAAACCATAATAGGACACAGATGCAACTTTGGGAGAATATAATACACAATTGAGAGATTACATTACACTATTTACATCTCAGTGAAAATGCTGGAAGTGTCCTCCACCAGTTTGTACTCGTCTCAACATATTCTTTGAAGTTTTACGGTAATGATATCGAATTGAGAGGTTATTTCCAGCAAGATGGAGGAACGTGCCCTAAATCTAATGACAACATGGAACTTGTAACCAGTTTCTTTGATAATCGAATAATCTCAAAAGGTCTGTGGCCCACACATCCCCTGACCTAACCTCACCGGATTTTTTCTTGAGTGTACAAGAATAGGCCACGGACAATTTATGTTCTCAACGAATCCATTCGAACCGAAATAAGTAACATTGCCGAGGAAACTGTGCCGTTTGTTTTCCCTCCGGCAGCTTTTTTTTTTCTTTTCCCCGCCTTCCCGGTTCGAGGTGCTGCTGTTTTGGGGGATCGCTTCGGCTTCCCACCGTTGCCCTCTGTGAGCGCTGCGGTTCCCGAAGCTTCGTGTGTGCACTGCCTCGAATCGGGAAGGGATTTGGTGCTTTTGGCTCGACGCGTGTAAGTCTGGGGGTAAGTGCTCCAAGTTTTGAGTTGCGCTAAAAATTCTTTGTGTTTAGATTATCGCTTTTGGTGAGCCGTGATAATTTTATGTATTCTTCCCTTCAGTTCCGGGACGAGAAGATTTATTTTTTCCCCTTATTATGTTTCTGGGTCTAAAAACAAAGGGGTGGCTGCTAATTACTTAGAGCTTCTACATCGTTAAATGGGAGACAGTATTTTACTGTCGGGTTTTCCTGAAGTCACATATGTATTCAATTGTTTTGGGATGTTATTCATGTAACTGTTCTACTCTGTTATTTGTTTGGGTAAATGCTTTCTGTGCAGTTACTGGCTAGCATCATCGGCAATTTAAATGTTTTCTGGGACACTTGTTACCCTCACACTTTATTATTTTTCTTGCAGGAGTAAATATTTTTTACAGAGTAATTTAAAAACAATTTTAATGCTTGTTGTGTCTTTGTGGTATTTAAATGGAGCACATATTGCTGTAATAAATAAGTTATGTTTGTTATAATCAAGGATTGTAATAATGGATTAAAACATTTAAAGTTGTATATTGGGAGCAACATTGTAAGCCGTGTACCCTTACCTGGACCTCTGAGTTTTAGGGTTTGTAAGGCCTAAATTCCTCACCTAAGTTTAGCGTGTGTAGGAAGTGGGTAAGGTGTGTGTGACTGCGGGCCGGCCGTCACAATACTCTCCGTAAAATTTCAGAAAACATGGCGAGACGAGTGCAAACATTTATAGATGCTGGTGGAGGACACTTCCAACATTTTCTCTGAGATGTAAATAGTGTAATGTAATCTACCAATTGTGTATTATATTCTGCCAAAGTTGCACGCGTTGGGTCAAAAGTTAGGCCTATTGAAATGGTTCAGATTTATATGGATCGAACCGTATCTTAAAAAACAGAAAGACAAGCTGATTTGGTTAAGAACTTCTTTTTAATTTAGCAGCAAATATAATTGTACGCATATTTGAAGGGACATTACATTTATAGCAATATATTTATTTCGATAGGTGAAAAATGAATTTAAAGAACACACATTACGAAAAGAAAATAAGTTTTGGTAGCAAAATTAATGGAAATATCATTATAATCAAGTAAGCGAAAAAAACTGATACAATGTTGAAGTTTTAACGATTTAAGAACCTTTATTTCTGAAGCGTTGAACATTTGTAATTAATAAACTTCTAAAAATTTGATATGGGTTTCAGAAAACTTAATTAATATACTTATTTTCTAATATCTGAACATTTGCTCCAAATAGTCTTCAATTTGTATTAGGAAAGCATTTTTAAAATGATGAACGTCTAATACTTAATTTAAATGTTGTCCTAAAACCAACTTACGTAACTTCTTTGTATTTGTACTTCACTGGCTTACTGTATATCGCTTACAAATGTAAATCCCTAATTTTGTTTAGTAGTTCAAACTTCATGAATAAATTAACCTAATGCAGAACAACCGTTTCTTTTTCGTATCTATTTTTAGGTATATAGCTGCGTCGAACAAAACTAGAGCTCAGCTTGTAGACTTGGCAAACCCTGATCTAAATAAATAATACCTAAAATATCAATGAATATTTGTTTTTATACTGCTAAAATGAATGTTGGATTCCGCACGTCACACAGAAAATGACTAAAAGAGTGTAATCTTAATTGTGGCTTAAACCAATGGCTTTTTGAAAAGAAATTGTGAAGTGTAAAGGAGATTGGTTTAAAGGCAATGAAAATGCGAAAAGCCAGTGAAAGGGTCAGACCCTCAGGAAATCCCAAAGTGGTAGCACTGGCCTTCTTCCCGAGGGAAACTAAAAGGAGAGCTGGTCAGTGATTTCCTGCAGGCTAAGAGCGGAGACGAGTTGAAGGAGAAAAATGGAGATAAAGTCTGGGATAAAAATGTGCGCTTTTTGTATAAGCAACGGCACATCTGTCTTGTTTTAAATATTCAGTTTCCTCACTTCTTTGCTAGCGGGCAGTGTTCTTTTCTAGTTACACGCTCCTGTACCTTCGAGAATTTCTAACTGGTGCATAAATGTCGGTGCCGAGCTCCACAAAGAGAATTGCTATTTGTAAACATCGTGAATGCAGCTTATAATTCCCTTTTGATAGAATAACTGGCTCTCAAGGTTAGCTTTTTAAACCCAAGTGAACATATTATTTATGAAATTATTCTACAATATCTGGAGGACTTTTATGATGAAACCTCCTCATAATTCCTTATGAAACGGTTATTTGATGTTTAAATTTAAAAATTAATTTGGTATTGTTATGGAAAGGTTAATATGTATGGATATGAAAGGGTGAAATTCAGTAGGTCATGAAATGTTGCAATATAAATGTGATATGATGTAATAGTTTTGGTACTGGTAGCGGCAAAAATTACATTACGTAATATGTTGACACATAGAAGATAAGTTTATTTGGTTGTGATAGCAAGGTGAACGAAGGAGAAGGAAAAATTAACTTATAAAGCGTCTTGCTGCTTGTGACCTTGTTTTATAATTATTCTCCCTTAATAAATACAAACAATTGAGAATCAGTTACTCCAATCTAATTGTGACAATATTTGAATTAAATGACATTATTCAACTTACCTTAATAAGAACAGGGCATAAAATACACATTATACACTGGATGTGTATACGCTAAAGTTGAAAACTTGAAAAAAGCAGTATTTTTTAATCTCTCATAAATTGAAGTCCGAATGCTCATTCAGAAGGTTCCATATGTTAGGGTGTCGTCTCATCCGGCATCTTTCTGCCTTTAGCCATGATTTAAAGTCTATTAAAGTCTGTTGCTTGAAGCTAAGACAGTAATGGTAGAAGGCAAAAGTCAGCCACAGCTGGGGTGCTCTGTTACTTCCTTCTGGAAGTTCCAAGATAATAAAACTGAGGTTACAGAATTTTCTGACGTTACCTCAATCATATATCCCGTCTGTTTCTTAGTCCATTTCCAGATGCCACGTATCATTACACAGCTGGTGATTCTATGGTGTTGCGTATCTACTTGTCCACAATATTTACACCAAGGCGCAGGCACTATCTTGTGTTTATATTTCTTAGCTTCCGTGGGAATAATATCGTTGACAAATCGATACAAGGTTACTTTCCAGTCCAATGGTAAAAAACGATAGCCCAAGCGTTTCCGTATATTTTGCCATAGAGTATTTCTGGGTATTTGAGAACAATCGCCGGCGCTGTCAAGAAAACTTTTAATAACTCCTATATATGGTTTTGGAGGTTAACGTCATTGTTGACCTTTCAGTTAAAGGTAAAACTCTCTCATAATACCTTCGCACCTGCTGAAAGACTGCAGGAGCTACTATATCAGCGCCAATAAATTTTTTGCTAACTTGTATATCCTGATGGCTACCTTGGCCATTGATGGCTGTCAGGGCACGACACTTCACTTGCATATCCATCAAATTCCATTCGCCACTGTTTATATCCTTCCGCAACTGATGTCGGACAAACCTGTAGCACTGATTTTTCCATATGTAGTAGCCTATCGGCGGCTTTCGGAGAGTAAATATGTGTTCTACTGTCTCTGAAATTGTGCAGAAATTATTTCGATTGTGCATTTAGCAGATATGATTTGCGTGTGTGCAAGGGAAGATTAATTAATTAATTAATTAATACATCAAGCATTATTTGTAAATGGACAAATTCACTAATATAATTTGTATCGGTGAAAAGAAATGATTCTAATAATTAAATCGTCATTTTTGAAGGAAAGAATTATTTTTCATCCTTCAAGAAATAATATAATTCCTCCATCGAGATCACGTCTGGAAGTAAGAACTCTTGCAGTCACAGGGACGAGAGCAGCCGAGGAAATTCCAGAACCTGACTACAAGATCGTCGGAGAGGTGAGAATCATATCATTTCACCATCCACATTCATTCGTCAGCCTTTGCACACACACATATGAAACTAACAGTTACATTTAGGCCTGTAATTAAATACGACCTCTGCAAATACTGTATGAAACATTCCTATATTGCTCTATAAGCTATGAACTATCGATAGAATGCCTGACTTTCTTTATGCCCTCCGCACGATAGTGTTCCAAGTTCTGGAAATATCCATCGCTTAGCTCATTAATACCAGCTGCTGGTGGAACAATATCGTCAAAATGGTCTAGAAACATTTTAGAAAACGTTAGTAGTTTACATCTTAAATCTTTATAGCGTCTCAAAGTTGTTCAATAACATAAGTATCGTCAACATTATATAGAAACAAAGGTGAAGGTGGTTAATATATAGATTCCATACTCCGAGAACACCCAGTGAACCAATTTAAAAGAGTTGTAATTAATTAATTTGAAATGACCGTTCAGTTATTTTAATGTTATCAATCTTCCTTCTCTGTGCAATTGTTTAGAATGCCCTAATAAGGAATTGCATTACAACGTAAGTAGAAGGAAGATTATTTATTTAGCACCCAGAAACGTCAGTTTATTCTTCTACAGAACTAGAGCAGAAGCTATTTGGAGGTTTTCCACTAAATTTCGTTACGTACAAGTTTACAGTAAATGGCAATCAAACAATAAATATAACATAGGGTTCGCATCGTTATAAATAGGGTAGACTGTTACTTTTTAAACGCTGGTTCAATTTGAATAGGTGTTACATCATAGCTATCAATGTATATTGTTTTAGAACTTAATCTATCACTAACTTTTTATTTATGGATGCTCTTTCTCAAGTTCTCATTCTATACTGGATATGGACTGCTTAATTTTTGCTCAGAAGCCTCTTTAGGGACTTACGCTTCGTTTATGTGCCGTAAATCCACAACACTGGACCACCAGCTTTATTTCCCTCCTAAAGAAAGTCATACTAGGGTAAATATAAGATTTAATGTTTCGATGCTAAAATGAAAATTATGTCCAAATGAAACTTAAGTACAGAGTACAGGGGACTGGAGCATGTGTGCGTATTAACACAAATATGACTGTACAGTGACTAGTTCAACAGTTCAACACTACGTTCCAACAAACATAAAAGTAAAATAAATGACACAGTAAGGAACTCCAGCAAACTAGAATATCTAACAGCAGTTAGACACAAAACCTACTGTTTAGCTTTCAAATGGCCGCCTATACTGTATTTTGCAGTTAAATAAAATTTAAATAAAACAAGCAATTCAAGAAATATGTCCCTGCTGTGATATGAAACCACACATAAGATTTAATTAATTTTAATTTTGAATTCTGGTGTTTTTTTTTCCTTCATATTTGTCATTTGCTCTAAATTTTCTCGGGCTTCGAGCTAGGTAACAACATGTTGTGACATCGACGTTTCGGGAGCGTCCATGTTCTTACAGATGTATTTTTTTATCTTTAAAAGTGCAGAGCGATGCGCAGTGGTATCTGGACGAGTCCACCTCAGAACGGTTGCAACTGGAGGGGAGGGCAGGTCAGTTGCGTACCAGTTGCGAGCAACTAAACTCGTGCAGAGCTACTCGGTAATACTACAGCTTGTTTCAAAATGTGCTTGTCTCCTGGTTCCAAGAGAGCATTTATAAATGGCGCCTCCTAGCAGCGCATTAAGAAATAAAGTGATACATTTAAAAACACGAAAAGTAATAACCAATATCCATAGATTTATAAAAAAAGGGAACAATGGTCTGGGTCAGCTATAAAAATCTGGGGAAGGGTATCTGAGGCAACAGTTGTGTCTGAAAGCAGTTTAGGAGAGTTATTAAGGAAAGAAAAGCCATTGGTGCTAGTGCAACAACGTCCTTCTCTATGCCCAGTAAACAAAGATTAAGAACATGCACAAAATCTAATTTGGATGTTTTAATTGCTAAGTAGTTAGGCGAAATATGAACAATTTTTAAAGCACAGAAAAACAAATAGCAACTTTGAAGAAAGTGCTTATGAAGCTAAAAATTCTACTGACTTCCAAGGCAGTGTCTGAAAATTAATAGGAGTTCTTTTCAAGCTAGGATTATTTGAAAAAAAAAAAAAAAAAAAAAAAAAAACACTAAGCGTGACAGACAAATTTTAATCGAACATCGCACCATACCTGCAAAAAGGCTTAAGTATTTACGAAATATTCGGAGATATAGAAGTGAAGTTTATATAGTTTATATGGATGAAACTTATATAAATACAGCACATACTGGACCATATGCCTGGAGTGAAATACGTTACAGGGACTCTGCAGCGATATTGAAAGACCGGCAGTTGTTTATCATGCCTGCTGGAGGAGAACAGGGTTTTGTTCCAAATGCCTATGTACTATTTAAGATCTAACAGAAGCGTGGAGATTACTACCATAGTAACAATTACAGCTTAGTTTATAAGAGCTGCAAAACTGGCATCGAGAATGAAATTTGGTTTTAGACACCTTATGCACCGTCCTCCCCTCTCGTAATCTTACGCATGTGACGCATTGTGGCGATAGGTGCACTATCCCCACCACAGTTGCTACTCATCCCTACCGCGCAGGATTCCTGTCAAGATAAAATAATACATTTGTACCGGGCTCGAAGCCCGAGAAAGTCTAGAACATATATGTACATAGCCAAGAGAGATTCAGCTCCTTTGTCATTTATGTTTCCAATATTTAGTATATTTCAAAGCGTAGTAATTATAATGTTAAGTTTATAAATTAAAATTAGAAAGGATTCACGCATGTATTTATGTTTAAATTTGCTTTCGGCAGTGTCACATCAGTTTTATTCAAAATCCCACGTTTCAGAACACACAGGTACAGAATGTCAGTGCAACAAAACTTCCCCGAGGTAGAGACCAGCAATGGACCTGAAACACAGAATTTTAACTAATATTTGACCTGACAGTAGCCTTAAGCTGTTTTCATTATGATCAACGGTCACAAATGCTTACATATGAAAGTTTTTGTTCATTGGACAGTGAATGGTGCACTCTTCTTACATGTGGTTACTTCTGTAAGCCGCTTAAAAGAACTAAAATAAGGAAGAATGAATTGGCATTATGTGACGCATTATAATACTTTATAATTAAATGTAAGCATTTTTTTAATTTGTAAACATTGACACTTTTACAGCTAGTTAGTATTGCTTTGAAATTTTCAGTAATCAATATTAAATATAGCTTTCCTTAAAGGCTGAATTAAGAAGTTATGTATTTATATTCCTTAACCAACTAGCTGAAAATCACAAAATGATCTACATAAGCAGTAATGAAAAGCGATGTTATAAAACTAGTTTCAAACGGAAAATAATGATTTATTATTTTAGCTCCGTATACTTAAAAAGGTACTGAAAAAGTGTAGTTATGTTACAGAACATGCCTAGAGTTTGAAATTGTGTCATGAAATTACTTTTGTCTGCCGTTTTATGTAATCGTGGTCTGAAATTTTTACTGGGTGTTACAGAAACAACTTTAGCGACTACTAAAATTCATTTTACAACATTATTCCCAATAATAGTAGTTATTTTCTAGAACTATTTTAGATAGAACTGGGTGAAAAACTTAAAACTATCTATAAAACAAAAGAGCAAGTATCAAAATTTAATTTCCGCGGGTGCAAAGTATCATACATGTAGGAAACAGACATAAATAAAAAATTAATTAAATGTAACTACATAACAGGTAAAATAGAAAGAACCCTAAAGAATAATGTAAGAAAAGATCAGTTAAAAATGGCAGAGCTAAATAAAAGAATAATGTAATATAGAACATAGAATCTATCTACATAGAATGGAATACTATAGAATTCCTAAAATAGTATATAATTACCAAGCGCAAGGACGAAAAAACCTAGGAAGACCAAAGAAAAGATGGAAGGAGAAAGACATTCGAGCCGGAACAGGCTAAATGGCCTAAATCGTGTTGAAGAAGAAGTACTAATGTAACTTAACTATAAATAAATAAATGAATACTAGAATTTCCACACTTCAGATGTTTTTTCTTCGTAGAATGAGATGCTATATTTTTCCTCTTACTGAAAACTCCAGTGTAAGCTATCCTGCTGTGCATAAGCTCTGCGTACTCTATTAACCTCAATTAGATTGCAATGCACGTATGTTGTTCGATTTTTTTTCTTTTCAATAGCTAAGGAATAGCAGCCTCTACCGCTAGTGCTCTTGAGGATATGACGGGCATCTACTGAACTTAAGAGTTATGTTGTTTGAAATGGTTTTGTGCTTATTATTACACAAAATTAGTAACCTAAACTAAGCTAAGCTTAATGAACACGTGTGCACTGGTTTCTTAGAATGCAGAAAAATTATTGATCCATTTTGGACTTCTATTAGTTAAGGAAGGTAATTAGGCAGCAATAAATAAAATAATATCTAACAGGATAAGTGCAAATAAATATATGATTATAAAGAGCAGAGCTCTAGGAGATAATATAACAATACGAAATTAATATATTTTATGTTAACCCCTATATAAATTAGAAAATTTTTGACACATTATAAGTACTTTAAGAATCCAAAATTTACGTGGATGGGGCCAAAGTGTAATATTGGTTATTTTGTAAAAATTAAGACGATTTTTCGATTTTTGGCTTAAAAAGCGCACCATACTTCATACTAAAAATCTGTAAATTTTAATCAGATAGGGCGATATACGGCATGCTTTTTAAGTCATAACCATTTTGAAATTAAAGAAAAGACGTGCATAGATATCGCAGCACCAGTTTTTGAGTACCCTCCTCATAAAACTCTGCAGCCTGACGTGTTAACCACTGTATCACAACTGTTTTGACTTCGTTATCGTCTTGAAGACGCTACCACCGAGAGGTTTCTTCAAGTGCAGGAACAAATGGTAGTCGCTGGGCACCAGATCAGGGCTGTATGGAGGATGATCTAGAGTTACCCATTGAAAAGATTTGCTGAGATCTTTGGTCCGATTAGCCACATGTGGACGGGCATTGTCATGCAGCAAAACGATACCCTTATTCAACTTGCCACGTCTTTTGTTCTGGATTGCACGGTGCAGATTGTTCAATGTCTCACAATAAGATGCTGCATTGATTGTCTCATTAAGAGGCAGAAACTCCACTAGCAATACTCCTTTTCTGTCCCAAAAAACTGTGCACATGATTTTCAGGGCAGAAATTGTTTGCTTAAACTTCACTTTTGTGGGTGATGATGAATGTCGCCATTCCATGGATTATTGTTTCGAATCTGGTGTGACGTAGGCCATTCAAGTTTCGTCACCAGTAACAATTTGGTCTAAAATCTCTTCACCTTCATTGTGGTACCGCTCAAGGAAAGTCAATGCACTGCCTAAACGTTGGGTTTTGTGCAAATCCGTCATCATTTTCGGAACCCAACGTGAACACAATTTGCGGTACTTCAAGTTCTCGGTCACAATGCGATACAAGACACTACGAGAATATTGAGGAAAATAGTCGCACAATGATGAAATTGTAAAGCGTCTGTTTTCTCTCACCTTTTCGTCCACTTTCTGCACCAAATCTTTAGTAACGACCGGAGGACGTCCACTCCGTTATTCATCATGCACATTTTTGCGACCATCTTTAAATGCTATCACCCATTTCCTTACCATTCCATCACTCATAATGTTTTGTCCGTAAACTTCACAGATCACACGATAAATATCGATCGGTTTTACGCCTTTAGCACTAAGAAATCGTATAACAACCCGTACTTCACAATCGGCGTGACTCACGGTTGTCGGAGGCATCTTAAACACTCAGTAACCAACGTATACAATGAAGAATCATACTGTAATGACGTCAGTGCGTAGACAAGAGATGTGAGTAACCATCGCGCATGCGCGGAACGCCAACCGCAGTGCTGTGGCGGCGGAATCGCAAAACGGTACTGACTTAAAAAACAGGCCTCGTAATATAAGTTTAGAGGATTTTAAGGAAACTTCTCTTTAGATAATTTAGATGTTCTCATAGTAGGCTTTAAAACATTTTCATTAAAATAAAATATTTGTAAAGTACTTTCCTGAACAGTCAAATGTGTAACCTGAATTTTATGCAAATATCCCCATTATTCCGGATGGATTTCATACAATTGCTGAAAGCTAAGAAACGTCTGTTTACAAATGGAAGATCTTATAACGCACAATTTATGTCAAGTGCTTCTTTCGTAAAGTTTACTATTTCTGAAAGCTCTTTACTTATACTCTTCTCAAATTGGAACCCTTATTTATTTTTCTTTCTTTTCCGTTTGAATAAATAAATAAAGTAAGTAAGCAAAAGGAATTTTAACATCATCGCGTATTGATTCTTGAAAGATCTGACTATCTGTTACACATGAAATACTGCCCTATAGCCATTGTACCTACAGTAAACACGTCTTAAACCATTTATACAAATATTTATCTAAATTAATTTGAAGAGAAACCTTTTTTAAACTCGTTGAAGAAACGAGAGAGAAAAAATGTGAATGCGGCAAATCAGGTTTTCTAAAATTATTTTGGATTATTTTTTATTATTTTTATTTTCTTATTTTTTGAGTGTTAAAATGTGTTTTTTAAGGACAACTATCCATTATATGAATATATTTTTCTATAAATTTGTTACAGAGGCATGAAAGAATGTAATTCTGGAAAAGGAGATCGATTTTGACCGTAATAATAAAACTCATCTAGCAAAATAATATTTCAGGATGAGATGAAACTATTACACACGCCTTTTTAGATTCTGTACTACTGTAAAAAGCTTATATTTCTAGTTCTATTATTTTAGAAAATAAAATTTAATAAAACTTCTGTTCCCCTTATTAAGTGACTCAGGCAAAACAGCTTTGGGAGGTGAAAGAGATACAGGTAATTTCGACTGACTAGTTTGAACACGTCGACCACTTAAGATATAACAAATGCCGCTCGAATGTTAAAAGCTACACAATTTCAGGCATAGCAGGCCTTTAAATGGTTTTAATACGCTCTGAAAACAGAAGCGAAATAAAGCAACGAGCCATCTCGAGTTGTTAATTTGATTGCGCTACATGATATCTGTGCTAGCGACGTTCAGATTGCCAAATATTTCGTACGCAGCGTTGTGTATTAATCTGGGCGGCAAGGATATTTATTACAGCTGCAGATAGAGTTACATTGAGCAGAACAGTTCCGGGTTTATGAGAGGGAAAATATTCCGACTGTATTTGTGCACAGCAATTGCCAGCTTGTCCCATAAACACTGCAGAGCGAGTGTCAAAATCCTGCCAATATTCAACCCTCGCCAAGAGATGAAATGAAAACTTCCAGGTAGCGTTAAACACACATTTTCCGGAAATAAAGGTCGGAGGGAGCAATAAGGTCTTTGATATTAATAAATCACGCTTTTTCCTCACAATATTTTGAATTGGTTTATGTGTGAGAGATGAAAAAGAATAATTTGAAGTTAATTTTCAGGAATGATTTGAAGGAATAACTCAAAAAGTTGAAGGGGAGTGGGAATTGTGCACATGAAGCTAATCCAAGATGAAACTAGATCTCTTTGACTGTAACTTACGGAAGAATGTAGTAAGTTATTTTATTGACTATATGATATGTTTAAGGCTCTCTTTTAATTTCCACAACTATTTATTTTTCCAGGAGAAATTAGATTTCTGAAAAAAGTTTTGTTAGCTCAAAAATTAACTGCTTGAAACATAAACAGAAATTTCAACACACGAGAAGATATTCTGCAATCGTTTCGCTTTAATTATTTGTCTTGTGCAGAGTCATTTGCATCTAAATTTAAATATACCTCAAACAGATATTGTATTTCTCAAGTTGTTATCGGGAAGCAAGCCACGTGAAAAGACGATTAGAAATCGACGTTTCAGCACTGTACATCTCTCCAATCAACAGGATATTTATTAAAAGTTATAACCACAAATGAATCACTGGATATAACACACATTTACACAAAGACAAAACACTATCAAAATTCGCATTACTGAACAAAAGACTGTTTTCAGTAAGTTAAATGCCAGGTCAGGAGATGGCGTGAGTATAGAAATTTGTGTCAAAGAAACGTAACTACTTAACTTGATTATCAAGCTGTATTGATATGTGCTTCTTAAGTCAACGGATTTTAATTTTAAGGCCGGTTTCTAAGAGGAGCTGAACTGAAATCCAGCATCACGATTAATCATGCAGCTCACAAAGGAAATGGCCAAAGCCTCCTTAATTCTCCGCTCCCAGTTTATTGCATTTTGCCACGATCGTCGTCTCCCGGAAGTTGGCTCTATGGTCGTTATCAAATCAATGCTCTGGCAGCCCAAACTTCTCAGGTTGCTTTAAACGAATACTCCATTCATGTTCGTTTCTCCTGGTAGCGATGGTCCTTCCCATTTGTCCTATATAGGCTGTCCGACATTCACAGGGAATGCGGTACACTCCCGGAACTTGGAAGTCCAGTATGTCTTTTACCGGTTTCAACAGATGTTTAATTTTTAGAGAAAACTTTTGGATGGTCCTGATGTTGTATTTGGCGAGAATTCTGCTGGATAGGTTGCCGGTAAACGGAATGCAGGCGTAGCAGTAGGCTTATCTTATATCAGGTTTTATTTTAGATATTATGTTATCGCAATTTCAAACATTAAAAATCATATTTGACAGGCACTATAAAATAAGTACATAAAACCGTAATTTTGAGGACAGATTAAATACTACCCTCTGAAGATATTCTGAGTTTTATCGTCTTATATGAATTATTTTAAATTTTACAAACGTCTTCGTCTATATATCTGCTTATTTCCGCAAATTCATTTTTTTTTCATGTTTGGAAACGTATCCTCGGGTAGTTTCTCAGCTATCACAGTTTACTTTTCATATTTCCGTTACATTAAATTTCCTTCTCGTAGCTCATGTACACCTCCAAATTTCGTGGCATATGTTGGTGTCGGACAAATGGCGCGGCATCCCTACCTCCTAATCTAGAGAGTGATATCCACGGTATATCTATTTAGAGCACAGTGAGAGAGCTTTCCTTTGGAGAACTTCTATAAGCAACCTGTAAAGGAATAAAAATGACCTTATATATGACGCTGAGCTAATGGAAGCACATTTTCTCTGACGAAACAATGGAACTCTTGATTCATTATACGTTTATAACCACAAGGCTAATGCACACCATGTGCCTTTATGCCTTGCGCATTAGCACCATTAACATACGGTGTTAGTTCTGATCGTCTACGTATAAATTTAACGGCGAATCAAAAACTACGGCCGATGTAGCAGCGTTTCTCTCCCTGAGGGTCTTATTGTTCTCCAAACAATAGCTAGTAATTTGCCTTGTTTATCATGCCGCATCTTACTTGTTTCCAAATGTTGCCGCTTATAGCGAAAGCTGGAACCGTTATATGGCTGCTCCTCTGCCTAATATACATGCCAAATTTGACCCGTACTTGGCGTGCCTTCCTGCTCCCCGTATTATAGGCATTTTGCACGTGTGTTATTAAATTGGAAATGTTCAGGACATTTTAAAGGGTTACTAACTCAATGTTCCATAACAAAAGCCTAACTCTGAACGTTTTCAATTGTTTACAGTAATAAATTCCATACTGGTTTCAGTGTAATTACGTTTTCGGCTTTATGAATCCAACAATGAATATTTATTAAGGGGATTCCAATGTATTTCTGTCTTTATCGGTAGCGTAGATGGTAGCGTGTCTGCCTCACGTTCAAGAGGTCCCGAGTTCGAATCTCGGTCGAGGTGAGTTATCTGGATACGGGTTTTTCCGGAGTTCTCCCTTATCCTTAAAGACGAATGTCGGATAGCTCTAAGCTCCATGGACCCTGGACACATTTGAGCATCATTTCACCCATTTCATTCACCGTCCGATATGACTTGTGCGCGTGGACAACATAACTCGGAAACAAATATGGTTTAACTTGCAAGAATGTGACCGGAAGTTTATGAAGATACCTCCATTCCTACCTGCCTATTAGGTGAAAAGTTTCTTATAATTTATTTTAAAAATGGCTCTAACAATTATTACAATGCCATATACTTTTAGTCATTTTTAACCCGCGCTTTTACTGTGTGGGGCGCCACAGTCAGCGGCGCTGAAGCTACACAAAATAAAATATTTGGGAAAAGAAAGTTTCAAAAGGATAGGGTACCTTTGTGGAATTTTGAGGTCAAGGAAAACCTGGGGAGGACGGACTGGCAGGATTTGAACCACATGGGAGCCTCATACGTTACCAAAATGCCATCGTGCTCGGTAAAATAAGTACAGGAATCTCGTACTTGAAAGACAGTTTGAATGTAGAGCTTCAATTCTCTCTGAAGGTTTAGTACTCAAAAGTATTCTGACCACCTTAAACCTTTATTTTGAGTGAAAATTATCGTAGCTTTTATCATTTCGAACGTAACTTTTGTTTTTAAGTGGAATGTTCAAATGATTATACTTTCTTCTACAGTTTGGCCGACCGTTCTCCGGCACTGACATCTCGAGAGAGGGAAGCGGGCTGCTGGCAGTTCTTTAGCGGGAATTTCAAGCAGAGGAACAATGCGCATTTTAAATATTTCACGTATTTGCATATTTCACGAACCATTAGCCATATTATTATAATAGCGATAATAATAGGACTTACGAACAGTAAAAATCGGAATTCACGCACGTACAAAATAGCAAACAAACTTCACCAGCACAAGCACAAAAGCAAGTGTAGCCACGTGGTCCACACAAAATTAAAGTGGTAACACGGTGATGTATTCGGAAGCCACGCCTAACAGATGATTGGCGATAGAGGACAGTTTTAGCTTCGTGATCACGACACCGGATGTACAGACTCCCAGTACTACCAACAGAAACAGCGCACGTAAAAGGTGTGAAAGAAATATTCAAATAGAGTGGCGCTGTAATGAATATCTTGCAAGATAGTGAAACTTCAAGTTGGATTTCAATTTTTAGGGTAATATATAGTCATATGTAAGGATAATTCTGAGGATATGTTTCAATTGCTCATTACAGTATGTTGGTATTATTAACCTTACCCCTCCGCCTCCTGCAACAGCAAAACGTTAAAGCTGGAGATCCAGCGGCCGTACTATAGTGAAAAAATTGGTACCCGTACTTTCATATGGCTTTCTCAAATAGCCTGGAGGTTGAAATACATCACAGAGAGACAAAAATTGCGGTTTTGTATGGACAGAAACAGATAGAAGAAAAAAAAGGGCAGTAATACCAACCGATCAGACAAAGAAACTTGAGTTTGATTTATGTAAGTTAGTCTTATATAATATAGAGCTATAGTCAAATTTAGTAGATGATTGAGTAGCAAAACGGATGGGAGTGAACACTGACTTTTATTTCTTATGGTAGAGGTAGACCCTAATGACACATGCAATAAAGTGATAAATAAGAGAAAGGAAATTTTGTAACTAAAAACTCCAGGCCCACCTCCCAAGCATTTACCAGACTTTTCCGGATGGGGAAAACCTGAAAATGCTTCATTCAGGAACAATGTTCTGGAGAGATATCAGCCACAGACTTCCCTTTTAGGAACCCGTGACTAAACGACCTCGGCGTCGGCTTTTAAGGAAGACCTTGATGTTGCAAAAGCTGTATCGTCTCATTTCTACCACCAAAGTGAATATTTGACATTATAATCGACCCAAATGACCAAGGTCATGTAAATGACCTAAGAGGGATAAGAGGTAGAGAAAAGGGAATTTGTGAATTGTGTGGGGCAAAAGAAAGCATAGAACACTATGTAACAGAATGCGAGGAGGTTGCAATGTGGAGGAAAAAGGTTTGGGAGCAAAATGGAATAAAGTAGAGAAGAGGATAGTAGCTATAAAAATGTTAACGGACAGGGAGGAAAAGAAGGTAAGAAATACTGGTGAGTTCTTGCAGAAAGTAAAAGAAAAATGAGCCAGAAATGTAAAGAATATAAGAAAGGAAGATGAGGGAGAAGAATGGGACTAATTAAGTAACAAGGAGGCGTGGAGGTTAAGAGCTACCTGGCAGAGCAGAAGAACAGGGTGTCATGTTAGCCAAGGTAGCAACAAGGTAAAGACAAATGAATGTAGTCTAAAGTTGTAAATTGAAAAATTTTGGAATATGTACAGTAAAAATCTAATGTAATCTATAAAAGTTCCATATGCAAAACTTATATTTATTATATTTTATAATAACAAATGCAATCTGCATGTTCTTAGTAAATTGAACCTTAAAAGTTTCAAATGGAGTTTCTCATCGTTAAGGAAAATACGAGGCATGCTTTTTAAGTCGGTACCGATTTGCAATTCCGCCACCGCAGCGTACGGTCGGCGTTCCGCGCATGCGCGCTGGTTACCTACATCTCTTGTCTACGCACTGACGCCATTACAGTCCGATTCTTCATTGTATACGTTGGTTACTGAATGTTTAAGATGCCTCCGACAATCGTGAGTCCCACGGATTGTGAAGTACGGGCTGTTATACGATTTCTTAGTGCTAACGGCGTTAAACCGATCGAAATTCATCTTGAGATCTGTGAAGTTTACGGACAAAACATTATGAGTGATGGAATGGTAAGGAAATGGGTGAGAGCATTTAAAGATGGCTGCACAAATGTGCATGATGAAGAACAGAGTGGGCATCCTTCGGTCGTTACTGAAGATTTGGTGCAGTAAGTGGACGAAAAGGTGAGAGAAAACAGACGCTTTACAATTACATCATTGTGCGACTGTTTACCTAAATATTCTCGTAGTGTTTTGTATCGCATTGTGACCGAGAACTTGAAGTACCGGTAATTGTGTTCACGTTTGGTTCCGAAAATGTTGACGGATTTGCACATAACCCAACGTTTAGGCAGTGCATTGACTTTCCTTAAGCGGTACCACAATGAAGGTGAAGACTTTTAGACCAAATTGTTACTGGTGACGAAACATGGGTGGCCTACATCACACCAGAATCGAAAAAACGATCCATGGAATGGCGACATTCATCATCACCCACAAAAGTGACGTTTAAGCAAACAATGTCTGCCCGGAAACTCATGTGCACAGTTTTTTGGGACAGAAAAGGAGTATTGCTAGTGGAGTTTCTGCCTCGTAATGAGACAATCAATGCCGGGACCTATTCTGAGACATTGAACAATCTGCGTCGTGCAATCCAGAACAAAAGATGTAGGAAGTTGAATAAGGGTATCGTTTTGCTGCATGGCAACGCCCGTCCACGTGTGGCTAATCGGACCAAAGATCTCATCAAATCTTTTCAATGGGAAACTCTAGATCATCCTCCATACAGCCCTAATCTGGCGCCCAGCGACTACCATTTGTTCCTGCACTTGAAGAAACATCTGGGCGGTCAGCGTCTTCAAGACGATAACGAAGTCAAAACAGTTGTGATACAGTGGTTAACACGCCAGGCGGCAGAATTTTATGAGGAGGGTATTCAAAAACTGGTGCCACGTTATGACAAGTGCCTCAATATTCACGGAAATTATGTAGAAAAGTAGATTAAGGTACAGGCTTTCATGTAAAAATAAAATTATTGCGATATCTATGCACGTCTTTTTAATTCCAAAAGCGTACTGACTTAAAAACATGCCTCGTACATACATATATACGAGTATCGGGCGCAAATGACCTTGATGTCGACGGGCACTAAAACACCACACACTCACTTTCATATATACGAGTATAAGCAATGAAGCAATTGATCCTCTTTGTCAATTATCATTTATTTTTAGAACTATTCTAAAACATAAATATGTCCGTTTCTTCAAAACAGATTTATTTCAAGTAAAATGTTATCATTATATATTTTAAATGTTAAATACCTCATTTTGGAAGTGGTGCCCTTATTCAGTTGTCATGGAAACAGCATTAACTTTTAAATATGTGACTGTCAAATTTGCTTCCTTTGTCCCCTTGTGTACAGAATGATATTTGTACGCATAAAAACTATACTGTAAAGATTTGCCTCGATTAATAAGTAACATTTCGTAAGAATAATTTGTAGAACATATCAAAAATAAACTGCAGGGCTAGAAAAAGATATTGGAATATAACACATCAGTTCCTTTCTATGCAGTCGTTTTTACGAAATAACTGTTAAAAATAATTATTACGTTTACTGAAATGCACGATTTATTTATATTGTAATACATAGTTACAACACAATTCTAGTAAGACCAGTGCTGCAAGAGCATAGGAAGGAGGTTGTCGGAAGGATGTTACAAACTCTTTACTCTCTCAGCTGGGTATAAATTGTAGCTCTTATCGTAAATGTGGTTCACCCCAGGTGGCTTTCTTTGGCTTCCCAATTTTGTTTCACTAACTGGAAATGTGCTGTCCTGCCAAGAGTGCACGCACAGAGGGCAAGAAATCATGCTCCATAATCGTTATGATTGGCGCTTCATAACTATAGTACAATATTTAGACCTGTGACAACAAAATTTCTATAAAATCACACTGTATTATACTTATAAAACACCCGTTAATTCTTCAACCACTGTTGTCATGTTGCAAATAGTTCGTTCTTGTATAAAAGAAGTATCTTGACTATGGTATAGCGAATAGAGTCCAGACAAGAAGGTCTCGAGTTCGATTCGGACAGAGAATGGGAATTTATGTTTACCATGGTTTATATATCGTCCTCTATAAATAGTAGATGCGAATGTGAGTATGAACGTGTTTTAAATTAATATCTACCCCGGCCAAAGAATAGTCCACGAGAGAGGGCAAGCAACCGGCTTACACACGTTTATCCAAAAAGTGATGGAGTGGGGGGATTGAAGTCACATAAACTATTATTACCATTAATTAATACAGTCACTTGTGACAATATGTGAATATATATAATACTTTGTCCTCAGCGGCGGGAGAAATTTGAATGTGGTGGTAGTGCCAGATTTATTTGGCGGACTTCATTATAATTAACCTGCTGTTACAAACGTGCAATAAATATCCGATGGTTAATAAAGGAAATGGTTGAAATGATGTCAGCTATATGTACACTGAAGTAACTTTTTTTCATTACCCATGAGCTGCACTAAGCGCCACCTACTTTTACAGCATAGAACTGAGTGAGTCAGATTCGGAATTTCAGGCATCTGCTTCCTTAAAGAAGTATCAAGCTACCGTAAAATTTATACACAGATTACCAAATACACATAAAATCTAGGTACCTACTCAGGCACCTTAATGTATCTGCACGCGAGAACCAAATGCACAACACCTTATTTCTAGCCAGTGGTTATTCCACCAAACAAAATAAATCCACAGAACCATTTATTTTTCATGTAAATGTTCGTTTAATTATTAAGAGGTTAACTATCACTTTTTGCTATATATTTATGTGCATTTATTTCTTGTAATTTATATCTTTCAACTCTATGTCACATCGGACGATGAATGAAATGGGTGAAATGATGCTCAAAAGAGTCCGGGGTCCATGGAGCTTAGGGTTACTCGACATTGGTATTTCAGGATAAGGGAAAACCCCGTAAAAAACTTATCCAAGTAACACGCTCTGACCGAGATTGGAACTTGGGAACTCTTGAACGTGAGGCAGACACGCTATTTATGTGCAGATCAAGAGCGCGTTTTCGCAGTTTCATATCGTGTTCTCATGACAGTAGAGAAAAGGGGCTGCATAAAAAACTTACTGTATTCCTTTAGTTAAATAAACAAAATATCACTACCCGCCTCGGTAGCGTAGATGGCAGCATGTCTGCCTCACGTTCAAGAGATCCCGAGTTTGAATCTCGGTTAGGGTGAGTTATCTGGATAAGGCTTTTTCCGGGGTTCTTCCTTATCCTGATAGACGAATGTCGGGTAACTGTGAGCTCTGGGGACTTCGGACTCATTTGAGCATCATTTCACCCATTTCATTCATCGTCCGATATGAATTAAGGTTGGAGGACGTAAATTACTTCTGCGGCCAATGGAGACAACAATGATTCATTTAAGTATGACTAAGGAAAAGTGTCGAATGTGATATAATGTTATGCTTTTACACTGCGCACATTTATACCTAAGATATGTCATTTCTCAATGTTAATATTTGTGTAGATACTTGATTATATGTGTAGCATGTGCTGCCAACAATTGGAGTGCCACAAAGCAACCAGCACGGATTTCTCCTGTCCCTTTGCCGCACGACTCTCCGCTGAAGTCCTGAGCTTCTGTGGAGAATGTCGTCATTTCCTGCTAAACTCGAAATAATACTGTGACTTTGTGGGTTCGTGAAATGAAAAGTCCAATTACACCACTCAAAAATGTTCTTTATTTCCACCAACTTACAGTTAAACTCTTGCCAATTACACGGAATTACGTAATGCACACAATTACGATTCACCAGTTCGTCCGTTACAATTTCACTTGCACTCGTAATTACGTACAATGTTCCGATGCTCTCACACAGTCTTCTCGTCGTACACTAGCACTGCATTCTTACACCAAGAACTGACTCCTAAGTCACTCCTCTTGCACGACGTGTAGCTTATATAGGGTACGCTTGCCGATCTGGAAGGTTCTCCAGTAGATGAAATATCCCGTAATTTCGAGAACACAGGTGGAACAGAAACAGACGGCACAATGATGTTTTTTCTCCCAGCCACCGCCTGTCACCACTATAAGACAAACGAGGGGGGGGGCGTGGCTATCACGGACCTCCCCTGCTTTCCGCTCTCAGCTGCTTCTATAGGGTGTTCCAACGCTCGGGTGACAATACTGATCCATTCAAGAGTATCGTATCAGTGTTACAACTGAGAAGGTATTGTGACTACCTTCAGCCTCTGGTTTTCTGTTGTTAGGTAAGGTTCTTCATGGTAATTTGAACAAAGCACGACTGCAACAGGAATATAGATACAAGTAATTTAAATTGATATTTCCTCCCCTTTAAGGACAGTACCATGTCCCTAGTGCCGCCCCTGTTTGTCCTTATGTTTAAATCTTTCATTGGAGAAGTAAAATAAATAAAGATAATTTAGAAGATGCTGTTTTACACATATAAATTTACATAGTGTATATTTTTAGTAAATGCACGTTTATCATAGATTGAACTAAGTTGAAATAATGGAATACTACTCCGAGGTAACGGGTTCAGTCTGTGGCGGTATGCAACATGTCAGGAGATAAGTTTATATCTGTGCTAGCGCATCTGGGAAGTAATTTTTCAACAAGGCTCCATTAACTGCGCGTTACTATCTGCAAGACTTACCACTTCTCTGTTTAAAATGCGAGATGAGGACCCTAATGACCTTCCCTTTCCATTTGTATAGTAATGTCTTAGAACATTTTGCTTCTTGTTTATGGTTTATTTTCTTTTTACGTCGGTGAAGCAAGATTCTTACATTACACCCCTACCTTGTAAATCTCTTGTGTTTGTGCTATCGCAGCTGTAGTAATATCATTTAATGTGTCGTCGGCATATGTTTCGCTTCTTACAGCGAACTCTATTGGGAATGCAACGAGTTTCTAAAACATACGTTCAGTATCTAGATATTCCACGGTCCTTTCTGCCAAAGCTACACTTGATAAATTCATTATCCACTAAAACCATTTAAGATATCGCAATGAATTTTTCACAGAATGTGATCTATGCCAGGTTCACTGCTATATATTACTACCTAGCCACTCGAATTATTTCTCTATTACATTAAGTATGGAAGTGTTCCATTTTACCCCAATATTGGATAACCACATTTAGTTAGAAATATACGTTGTAAATTCCTCTGAATCCAAAATTTATTTCTGGAAAAAATCTATCTGTCTGAGAATATGTCTGAACATCACAATGCATTCCTCACGTGTCTGCCTCACGTTCAAGAGTTCAAATCTTGCTCAGGGTTTTCTAGATAAGTTTTTTCCGAGGTTTTCCCTTATCCTGAAAGACGAATGTCTTTTAATTCTAAGTTCTATGGACTCTGGGCTCATCTGAGTATCATTTCACCCATTTTATTGATCGTCCGATATGACTTAACATTGGAGACGTAATTTAAAAAATAAGAACAGCAAAACTTAAAAAATTCAATGTTAACTGAATACCAAACTTGGTATTCATATAAAGCCAAGGTGGTACACTAATATTTTATGAAACTCCGTCATGATGATATTGATGATGATGATCATGATGATCTTGATGATGATAATGATGATCATGATGATGATTATGATGATGATCATGATGATCATGATGATGATCATGATGATAATTTTAATGTTAATGATAATGATGATGATAATAATGATGATGATGGTGATTATGATGATAATCATGAGGATTATGATGATCATAATAATAATAATGATGATGATTATGATGATTATTACTATGATGATGATGATTATGATGATGAGGAGGATTATGATGATTATGATGATTATGATGATGATTATTATTATGATGATGAGGATTATGATGATGATGATGATGATGATGATGATGATGATGATGATGATGATGATGATGATGATGATGATGATGATAATAATAATAATAATAATAAGAAGAAGAAGAAGAAGAAGAAGAAGAAGAAGAAGAAGAAGAAGAAGAAGAAGAAGAAGAAGAAGAAGAAGAAGAAGAAGAAGAAGAAGAAGAAGAAGAAGAAGAAGAAGAAGAAGAAGAAGAAGAAGAAGAAGAAGAAGAAGAAATATACAGTTCCTCCTTTTGAACACGTCATATGTCAAAGGCGCTGCAAATAAACAGTCACAAGAAATGCAATGCTTTTCAGCAGCGAAAAAATAGCAAAAAATGAAGCAATTCCAAATTAATACGAGGTACATGCTGAAAGTAGATGTCATCAGGAGCTACAAAATAACGACAACTATTTTCCAGGGAAGACTGCCAAGAGAATACTATATAATTAAATATTTCAGCCAGGCCAAAGGCTTTGTTCTCTTACGTTTTATTTGCTTCGATGTGGATTCCGTTGGCAGGTTTTTGCCTATTGAGGTATTTAATGAAACTGCTACGTTATTTCTATGGAAAATGTCATTTACACTGCACGAATTTGAGCAAAAGAGCTCCAAAGGTAATCCAATTTCTTCTTTGTATTGCTTCTTTTTCTTTCTCTTTTTTTCCTGTGGTGTACGCGGGTCTTTGTGGCGCGGGTACGAGACATTACAAAATGTCGCTCTGACATTTTACTATACGTTTTGCATTTGACAAAAAAAAAAAAAAAAAAAAAATTCCTTACATGTCATTGTTATGCCTTAACATGATGCATTATAAATATGAATTTCTTAAAGCTGGGAAATTAATTAATTTTGTACTCTGTGTAGCAACATTTTCTTTGCTCTTCCTATGACAAAGACTCCTTTGTACACTACGTTTGGTATGGTTTTGCTATTAGTTTTCTTATGCTGCCAAAAACTTGAATTGGAAATACAGGTTTTGAGGTACCGGAGTAAAAACATAAAATTTGGAACATTTCTAGGACTATAACAATTGCAGATTGGTGTAGAGATTATACATATATTCTATTGACATATTTGTTTGTGGTGAAAAGCTCCTACAGTGAAAACAAAAGCAAAGGAAAATGAACGGTAAACTAGGAAGCGAAGTTGACGTTTGGGTAACATCTAAACTTACAGTTCAGTGCGAGGTCTATCCGAAAGTTTAAGGACTCCGGCTTCTATCTGTCTAAAAAGCCCCCCCCCCCCATCGACAACAACGTCAAGACGGGATGGAAGTGGATACGCCACTTACGCGCGTCAACCCCGCAGGGAAAACTACCGAATAACCCCTGTGGTGCCACCTGGTGATCCAGCACACCCTCTATTAGCTCTGCAGCTAGTACCCGGGACTTCTTAGGCAACGCTCTGCTGCCTCCGGACGGCCGAAGCTGGCCAAAGGTACTCGATCTCCCACGGGTATCGCGAACCACTGCCTCCTCGAGTTCAACCCAATCCGAACAACTCCCATTCGGAAGGGGTCCCGTAGGGGAAGGGATCCGTCCCTTTTAGCTGCCAAAGTGTGGGCGCTACGGACCCCTAGCACTCGTGGTACCTCTGACGTTACTAGAGGAACCTCGGGCCGAACATAACGAGCCCCTCCCGAATGGGAGCTGTTCGGATTAGGTTGGTCTCGAGGGGGCTGTTGGTTCCCGTCACCCACGGGCAATTGGATACCTCTGGCCAGGCCGCCAAGGGCCGCCCGGAGGGGGTAGAGGGTTGCCTCATAAGTCCCGGGGACTAGCCTGCAGAGCTAGTAGCTGGTGAGCTAGACGCTGGCGGCCCTAACAAGGTTATTTGGTAGCTGGTTCATCAAGGACCGGCGCGTAAGTGGCGTATCCACTTCCGTCCCGTCTGCCGTGTGCAGGCGGGGGGGGGCAGCTTATAAAATAGGTGCTCTCCTAATGGAAATAACAGATGAGGCCCGGGTTCCGGTCGTACGGGGCCGGGGCTTATGGGAAGTAGACCTCGGTGAGTATTCGGAAGGGGCTCGAACGTTCGGCCCGTGATCTCTCTAGTAACGTCGGAGGTACCACTAGTGCTACGGGTCCGCAGCGCCCGCACCACGGCAGCTGAAGGGGACGGATCCCCTCCCCTACGGGGATCTAAACTTACAACACGGAATCAGTGGCTAAACGTGCAATGAAACGCTACAAGTGCCGCTTTCCCAAGAATTTAAGAAAAAAAAAAAAAAAAAGAAAATTCACGCCAAAGAATATTTTATTTGCTCTGGAACATCCGCGGTTCTGTGGACAATTTGACAGCTGTTTAAATTGGAGTGACCAGTTCCGTGAGCTCATTCAATACTGTATTTACGCATTCGTCAACTTGAATACCATACTTCGTAAGTTTCCGGAAGCAGTCTCTTTTAGATGGGAAGTAGTTACAGATTTTGTCAAGTGAAGTCTCTGCAGCGTGTGAACAAAAGGTTTTTTTTCTTTTATGTGGCGTTTTTAATACAACTGTAAGTATATTTCAATAGTATTGTCGCGAAGCCGTTATCTACGATACCGCGGCTAGTGTACACAAAGAGCCGGCAAATAAAGATAACTGAGATAAAGGACTTGCCAGCATACATTAAGTTACACTTCTGGCATGTGATAGAATATTCGGTTTGTGTATTGTTCTGGAAATATCTAGAATTTATTAATGATATATTTAAGAAGGCGGCCAATCGCCAAGAGAGTCGCGAGAGTGGTAAGCAGTAAACAGCTGTAGAGTGTTGTTGCAACGAGAGCTGATATAATCAGTACGCTGTTTGTTATTGTCATAGACCTTGGTAGATTGCGTTGCATATGACGTAATGTTGTTACGTGAGAATTGAAGAGTGTATTTCTACGGAAATAAAGAACATTTGGAATATCTGCAACGCGGACTTTTAATTCTACGAACCTACAATGTCACAATTGGTGTCAGCAGTGCGACATAACACGACATGGAAGCTGCATTGGAAAAGACTTTGGAGAAGATGATGGAAATGAAGGCCGAACTCACCTCGGAAAAAAAAAGCGGCGAATGACAACCTCGCTGCGAAAACAGAAGCGGCAAATAACAACCTGGCCGCAGAATTGAAACAAATGAAGGTGGCTAGCGACATGAAGGCCGAATTAACGACGAAGACGAACAAAAATTATAATTAAGAATAATATTATTGAACAAGTGTCACATTTTAAGTATCTTGGATGCGACCTAAGTTATGAAATGGATCAAGATATAAATCAGAAAATAAGTAAATTTCAAGCAGTAAATGGAACAATTAAGAGAACACTGAAAGGTAAAACAAGAAGAGAAACTCAATTAAAATGTTATTGTCATGGCACTCCCTGTCTTGCTATATGGAAGCGAGACATGGACATTAAGAAACAAAGATTTTAGTAAAATACAAACAGCAGAAATGCGTTTCCTAAGATCTGTTAAGGGATGTACAAGGGAAGATCAACTTAGAAATGAAAACATAAGAAATGAATTAAACATTAATTCTCTTTTATTAAAACTAATGGAATGTAGAGAAAACTGGCTACAACATTTAGGAAGAATGACTCCAGAGAGAATTCCTAAACAAATAATGGAATATAAACCGAAAGGACGAAGATCAATAGGATGATCTAGGAAACGAGGATCGATTTGAGACCGGAACAGGCTATAGCCTAATCCATGGAGGTACAAGAAGAAGAAGAAAGAAGACGAAAGTTACAAACAACATCTTGACCACGACAATGACCACGAAGATGACCGAATTTACTGCGGCAATGAAAGCGGTGAATGAGGCCCTCGCCGCAAAGTTTGTGGAGCAGTTGGCTAGCGTAAAGGAGGACGTCACAGAGTTGGGCGAGCGCGTCGAAGACCTGGCGAGCCGAGTTAACGAGCTGGAGGGAAAGGCCGACAGCAACACAAAGTCCCTGAACGCCATGGTGGAGGACGTCATCGGCAGGAGGTTAAAGGATTTAAAGATCGACGCGCCGGGACGCCACACAACATCTGCGCGCGTCAAACCTCCTAAATACGACGGAGCGACAATTTTCGTAATCTTCCGTCGTCAATTCGAAACGATGGCCAAACACAAGTGGTTACCAGAGGAAGAGGCCATACTCCGGCAACCCGAAGAGCGACTTGGAATCTGCAGGGTCATGTTGAAGGAAGACGTGGTTGTCTCCGCGAGAAGCGAGGTGGTGGTGACGGCGCGACTGGAAGGCCAACGGACGAAGAACATGATGCTGGACCAGAAGACGCCGGTGCACGAACTCTGTGTAGCCAGGATACTGTTGCCGTGCCGAGAGGAGGTGCCAGTGAGGCTGCTCAACCTGACAAACACCGATAACGACACGGAGTTGGGGACGTGCGAGCTCGTGGTCAGCGTGACAGCAACAGGGAAGATGTTGGTGGTACACCTGGTGGTACATCTAAGCAGTAGTATTTTACGTAGATTGGTATTTAGTGGTGATAAATAGGAAAATTAGTTATTAGGAAAACTGTATGAATCACATACTTTCTCCATATTAGGCTAACAATTCCCGCAGTGTGGGCCAGCTCTAGGAAAAATTGTAACTCTGAAGCGAAGCAGGTCTGCTTGTACTGTGCAGCAACGCAAAGAAGATACCCGAAAGGAATGTGCCAACCTTACACAGTGGGAGAAGGACAGCGAATATGTGTGGCAGAACGTATGCTACAAAAGGAGTAGAACCCTTAAAAAACCTGCGCCCTATTCACTCTGTACATTAAAACCGAGAAGATTCACCCACAAAAGTAGAAGCCGTCAGAATTTTTTTGAATGGTCTGTAACTGTACTGACATGGGGTGTCATAAACCGATCCAGTGAGGGTATGGTAACCTCCTACAATCCCCTGCGTCTCAGAGCCCGGAGACTTTCTCTTCTGTGGAGGAAAGTAGTGTGACCAGTCTTGCAATGCAAGAAGGAGCTGCCATATAGCAGTCTTCCATAAGCCCAATAAACCCAAACTCCTCCCCGAAAGCTATCGTCCTATAAGTCTGTTGCCGACCCTCTCCAAGCTGTTTGAAAAGGTAATACATCGCCGTCTTCTGTCTTACCTTAATCATAACCATGTTCTTCCGCCTTATCAATTTGGATTTCGTCACAAACATTCCACTATCCATCAGCTTTTACGATTAACTCAGTCAATTGTTCACGGCTTCGAGGTCCATCAGTATACCACGGCTGTCTTCCTTGATGTGGCACAGGCATTCGACAGGGTTTGGCATGATGGTTTGCTCCTTAAGCTCTACAGCATCGGTATTCCTAATTACTTATCACATCTAATCCACAATTTCCACTACGACTGCAGCTTTTCAGTACGCATTGGTGGAAAGCTTTCATCCCCACGTGATATTACCGCAAGTGTCCCACAGGGTTCTATCCTCGACCCGACTCTGTTTAATATATACATTTCTGATATTCCGGACTTAGCTCCGACTTCTTTAGCTCTTTACGCTGATGATACAGTACTATATTATTCTCATGTTAATCTCCAGCACGCACAACAAGTAGAACAGCTCCCTTTAGATCGCCTAACTCATTGGTTCAGCACTTGGCGGATCTCATTGAACCCTCAGAAAACCGAAGCTAAAACCTTCACTCTTCGCCGATATACTCCGCTTACTCCGTTGTGTCTCTACAGAAACATTGTCCCTTGGCTCCCCACTACAACTCCCGTTAAATAACTTGAAGTGCTTTTGGCTCTCGACTGACCTGGCGTGCTGATATCGATCGTCTTATATCACTGACCTCTGGGCAACTTTCAAAATTCTCACCTCTGTTGCATCGCCGTTCCAGCCTCGGCCTACAGTATTCATTGTTACTCTACAAATCACTCGTTCGTCCGCTTATTACATATGCCTGCCAAGTGTGGGGGGCCGCACACACATATCATCTGCGTCGTCTTCAGGTCATACAGAATCGCTTCATGCGCATCGCTACCAACGTTCCATGGTTCATCCGTAATCAGCAGCTCCATCACGAACTAGGACTGTTACCTTTTCACGAGTACTGCAGGATCACCCGTCGTTTCTTTTCCACGCTGCAAGAATTTCCAGGAGCTGTGCATTATAACATCGGCGTCCGCACGCGCAGCTCTCACGCTTGAAGAGGAGACTACCACAGGACCTGCTTCTAAGTGATACATCTGATTCGAGTGATTCTAGTGCTTGATGTCTGTCTTACATCTTCAATATTGACATAATTTCTCAGAGAGTATTATTGGAGTTCTAACTTAATGTAGTTAGAGGGTGGCCTCTTAGCCTACCCCTGAGTGTTATTGTTCTTGTTGTACTATTACCTTCTTTTCACTCTGATCTATAAAGCATTGTACTGCTGATCGATCAATAAAAAATTATAAAAAAGAGGGACCTGTGTGTCAATTTACAATAGAAAGAGCAATAAAGAGTGGGGTTAGTTTTCTTTAGTCATTCTCTCTTATGTTGATGGAAATTATTATCAGGGGCTTGGCCCGCCTTGGTAGCGTAGATAGTAGCATGTCTGCTTCACGTTCAAGAGGTCCCGAGTTCGAATCTCGGATAGGGCGAGTTACCTGGACAATGTTTCTTCCGGGGTTTTCCCTTACGCTGAAAGAGCAATGTCGGGTAACTCTAAGCTCCATGGATCCCGGACTAATTTGAGCATAATTTCACTCATTTTATTCATCATCCGATATGACTTAACTTTGGAGGACGTAAATTACAAAAATCTGGGGTTTCCCTCGCCTTCAAAGTCACGCCTCGCAACTGCAGGAATATTTAGAAAAATACTTTAAGTATTAAAACAATTAACACATAGCATACATTTTTCTGAAATTTATATTATTCTGAACGAAATGTTTGAGTTAATCTTTACAGTTTTCTACATACTGTGAGTTTGTGGGTTCGTGAAATTAAAAGTTCAACTGCACAAACTCAAAATGTTCTTTGTTTCCACCGAATTACAGTTGGAACACTTGCCGATTACATAGAATTACGTAGCGCACATAATTACAATCCACCAGTTCGTCTGTCACAGGTCCACTCCACACTCACAATTACAATCCACCAGTTCGTCTGTCACAGGTGTACTCTACACTCACAATTACGTACAACTCCCTGATACACGTACACAGTCTTCCAGTCCGTTCGCTAGCACGGCACTCTTCACGGCTGCTCGCCAAGAACTGAATTGACCATGACCATGACGTGCTGGCTGTATATAGCCAGAAGGTTTTTGCTGCGTACCCACCCGTTAAGGGTTTTACCCGAGGTAAGGTATTTGAACGGGATTTTGTAGGATGGATATGGTGTAGGTTTTCAGATTAGAAGAATTTTGTGAGGTTACAATTTGTACCTTCGAGATGAAAGGACAGGATGCAATTCCCTGCACCCTGGTGTTTTTAAGTTTGTTTTGGGTTGGGGAGAATTTTGTTGCCAAACAACTTAGGAGATTATGCGGGGCTCAGCTTTAGCTGCTGTTAGGATTAGCTCCTGGGTTATCTTGGGTGCCCGCAAGCCATGCAAGAGACCAGACGTTGTCTAGAACGGCGTCTAGTGGGGTCATAATCTCCCAGTGATCTAACAAGGGTGCTTCTATGAGTTGGTAAAGTTGCGTAGAATTTTGATGCCCGGCGCCTAACTTCGTCCTCCACATATGGAAGTCCCGAGGCTTCGTGAAGCAACCTGGTAGGAAAATAGCGACCCATAGAATAGATAGACCGTAGCCCTCTATTCTGTGCACGTTGAAGCCATGTTAACCAGCTATCTGCGGCCATGCCCCAGATCTCGCAGGCATATAGCATCACGGGGATTACCAGCGCTTGGAAGAGGTATAACCTCTGGCCAAGCGGCATCGAACTCGACCCCAGCATAGGATACAGGGAAGCGATAGCTCCCTGTACCCTTACCGCTAGGTCTCTGATGTGCCGGCGAAAGGCTAGGCCTATATCCAATGTTACTCCAAGGTATCGAACAGAATTAGTCCACTCTATTCTTGAACCTCGGAAGCTGAAGTTGGAGCAGTCTGCGGGGGTGTGGCGCTTTGTGAAAAGTATGGCGTGGCTTTTGTCCGGATTTACGGACATCCGCCAATGCCGACACAACTGCTGTGTGAGACGGAGGTGTCTCTGTATTGGGTTGAAGGCTCTGAGTATGTGTCTGTCTTTGCAGAACAGAAGCACGTCGTTAGCGTATTGTGCCATTACGACTCGTGGTTCTGTGGGGAGATCTGCCATAAGGTGGGAGATGGTATAGAGCCTTCGGGGACTCCGCCTCTCACTGGTCGGAGTTGAGTCCAGAGGTTCTACTCCCATTAGCCTTGAACCCGTAGGAACAAGACCCGGGCCTCTTTAAACCAGTGAGTTATCCGAGCTGTCCCAAAGGGCGCCCTGCGTCCTCCGGAGTGTTGATGTTTTCCCCGCGACTGTGACTTTTAAAGGTGCGGTGTCGTGGGAAACTGTGTAGCATGTTGATCATCTGAGTTGGGAGCCCCAGTTGGATCAACTTATACAGTAGCCCGGCACTGAATTGACTCGTCCACTGCAGCCCTTATATAGAAAGATCGCTGTTTCTGGAAGATTTGTGACTCGGAACATCATCCCGACTGTTGCAGACGTCAGGGGGAGGGGAAAGAGACGGTACAGTGTCTAGTGACACATTCCTAACCATTATCTATGTTAGCGCTACAAGATAAATGGGTTGACATGGCCTTAATACCTCCTGTCCCCTACCCAGCCCCAGTTCGTCGTGCCTTCTGATAATTGGGTGACAATATGTACAATGCAATAAAATAAACCCAACTTCAGGCTTATATTTGTGGAAGATATTAAGGGACACATCAAAATCTTTAGCGTCATTTCTGAAAAAAAAAAAATCATGTCAATGATAGACGAACCTTGACAATTTAAGAACTTCGTGTTCCATTTTAGATAAAACAAATTTGGTATTTTTCGACCTATCTTAATTAAGTTATAGAACCACACAAACATGTCATATGCGTCACTCTCCTTACTCTTCTATGTACTCCTTGTCATTGCACATTTACCAATCATTATCCTGATAAGGCAGTATGTTAAAGCAGAAGTCAAATGATAGAAAACCTTTCTATAACTGATGCCTTTGAAATTCCATTCTCTTTATGCACGACGAGAATAAAGCAAATAGCGACTTATCATTTTTTGGAAACAAGTATAAGTACTTAAAAAATTGAAATTAATTACCAAGCACCAGAAAAAATCATTTGTAGCGAATTGTATGCTTTATATAAGTTTTTGTGGAGTAAGGTTTAACAGTTTGTCTCCAGTTATACAAAAGTATTCAGAAAGAAACGGACTTTACGGCCTATTTACAAAAAACTCAAGATACACAATTTATTTTTCATGAAACTGTCCTAAATACGAGGTATATTTTGTCTAAATGTTAAAGCCATTTTTTGGAAAACAAATTTGCATATAAAGTGTAGTTTAAACTGGAGAGAGTTTCTTGAAAATTTTTGGCGGACGCTGGAGTTAAAAACCAAGTTATTCTGACTTAATTTCCTTAATTGAATTCAGGTATAAGTAGCTTTAAACCATTACTCTTGCTAAACGATTTTGTTTGTTTCTAATTCACGGCCTTTAACTTTTTAAGTCATATCGGAATGGGTGAAATGATGCTCTTATGGGCCCAGGCTTCATGGGGTTTAGAGTTACCCGACATTCGTCTTTTTAGGATAAGGTAAACCCCTGGTAAAAACCTTATCCAGATAACTCACCCTGACCGCGATTCGAACTCGGGACCTCTTGAACGTGAGGCAGACATGCTACCGAGGCGGGCACTGCACGTGTTATTTTCAGACATTAACGTTTCATGTTATTGGTGTGACCGGATCGTTGGACGGCTACTGAACAGTAAACAAATGCCTATCGAGTCTCCGGGATAACATGGTTGCTGTTACAGGTGTTTAGTTTCCCATAAATGGCATACTTGTCGCCCACGAGGGCACCAGGTTTATTCCAGGTGACAAATGCATTAAGCATTTATGACAGGTCAGAAAGAGCCATGTGATGGTGGCTTGGATTGCAGCGGTCGATGATGGGACAATATATTATTAACATGAGAGCAGCACGCACTGGGACAGGATGACCTGCATGACCTATACCTCCAGCATTGTTGAATGACCAGGTAATGATGGCAGCAAGCATCTGTTTGCAAACTGTGTGCCACCTCTATGTACATGCAAGTGAAAACAATATTGGTACATTACCACAGTCTATGGTAAAACGCTTTGTTGTTAAGTATTCCCTAGAATAACTTTCAATTGTTGAATTTCAACAGACTTTGTAAGAAAACTTTTAGTGTTGCTACAGTTCAAAGTATGGAATACTTCTCTTTTCAGGCAACTAAAGTTATAAATATTCAGAGAACTTATGCCGTTAATGAAAATTTTCTAACTCATTTGCATCATCTGAACTGTAATTTTATAGGTACAGTGCGATCCAAATAAATGTGAACCCACTTCAATAAGCCATAACTTTTGAACCGATAATAGGACACTCGTGAAACTTTGGGAGAATATAATACACAATTGGGAGATTATATTACACTATTTACATCTCACAGAAAATGTTGGAAGTGTGCTCCACTAGCATCTATACATGTTTGCACTCGTCTCACCATGTTCTCTGAAGTTTTACCTCACCACTGTTACTTATTTCGGTTCGTGTGGATTCCCTGAGAACATCAATTGTCCGTAGTCTATTCTTGTACACTCTATTTGTAGATGCCCCCCACAAGAAAAAATCCGGTGAGGTTAGGTCAGGGGATCTGGGGGGGGGGGCACAGACCTTTAGAGATTATTTGACTATCAAAGAAACTGGTTAGAAATTCCATGGTGATACTAGATGAATGACACGTTGCTCCATCTTGCTGGAAACAACATTCTCTCAATTCGATATCATCTCCGTAAAAGTTCAGAGAATATGTTGAGACGAGTACAAACATGTATATATGCTGGTGGAGGTCACTTCCAGCATTTTTTCTGAGATGTAAATAGTCTAATATAATCTCTCAATTGTGTATTATCTTCTCCCAAAGCTGCACGTGTGTCCTATTATTGGTTCAAAAGTTATGACCTATTGAAGTGGTTCATGTTTATATTGTCATCCCAACGTCGGAAATCCCGATAGAACCGGCCGGCAGTAGGGCCAGACGGGAAGCATTCAGACCACGCCTACCCATTTGTCTCGTGTCACTAACTGAGGGGATGATTAGGAGAGCGGCACGAGCCCTGTACCGTCTCTTTCCCCTCCCACTAGACGTCTGGAAATATCGGGATAATTGTGTGAGCCGCGAACCTTCCAGAACCGGCGGTCTTCCCTATATAAGGCCTGCAGTGGACGAGTCAGTGATTTCTTGGCGAGCAGCCGTGAGGGGCGCCGAGTGAGTGAACGGACTGAAAGGCTGTGTAGGTGCATCGGAGGAGTGTACGTAATTGCGAGTGCAGACCTGTGACCGACGAACTGGTGAATTATAATTGTGTGCGCTACGTAATTCTATGTAATCGGCAAGTGTGCCAACTGTAATTCGCTGGAAATAAAGAACATTTTGAGTTTGCGCAATTGGAATTTTAATTTCATGAACCCACATAGTCACAATCTGGATCACACTATATATCTAGCTGTAGCTTTTACGTGATTTCATCTATTATGTAAATACTATAATGTATTTCACTAAGCAGGAATGATTAAAAATATCATCAATCGTTTCTGAAAGATACCTATTGACATCAACAAAACAGATTATCATTAATATTTCAGAATTTCATTCAACTACTTTCAGTATTTTCTGAGAAAACCGTAATTAATATAAAAATATTCTAGGCTGGAAAAAGAATGTGTTGCATTGACATGACTTTTATAGTCTTGGACGAACTAACTTACAAACGTCCTTTAACATCCAGGCTTAACAAGTCACTTTAATATGTTAGTAACTTATAAATACTGGATATTCATTTCAAATAGAGATGGTTCCTTTCCAAGAATGTTTCTGGCTCTTAAGTATTGCAGTTTGTGGCATTCTAAAGTGTTTATACGTGTACTTTGACGCTTCATTACTTAGAATGTGTAAACAGAATCATGCTGATGAGCTGATTTGCTGCAAAATTTGTAGTGCTTGAGTTTGGCTCGGAAGCTGCTAAGTGTGTGACTTAGTGACTTTAGAGAGCCCCTGCATACAGATGCCATACAAGTGTCAACATTACCTACATCACAAGTTTGTCGGTTCAGTTTGGGCAGCACTCGAAGAGACAACAGCCACAACTTACCTGAAACAAACAGAGAAACAAACATTAGAGAATGCATAACTGCATCGCAGAAATTCTTATATAGTTGCTGCATATTATAGTTGCATTTCTGGACTAACATTCCTGTTTTGTTTAAGGTTACTCGTTAAAATATTTCTCGTATTTATAAAATATGTAACCTTTAGTTTAATTTAATTTCCTATAAGTCCACTGCTTAAATCAACTTATCAAATTTCTCCATGTCCTTTATTGTCAACAGATAAACGTTTAGAATGTATAAATGTCCATATGAATTCTATTTATGCATATAATTAATAAAAATGTAACATATTCATGAAATGTAGTATATAAACATAATTATTACATGGATTACTGTAAAATCTATAGTAAATACATACTTAGTCAATTAATTAATTTATCCTCGAATACATAAATAAATAGGACATGCTCTATAATAGTGTAAAAAGAGGTATATAAATAATAATAAGAATAAATAATAGAAAGAATAATAAGATATAATAGTATAAAATTAAATGTCACCAGGCCCTCAAAATAAACATTTCCAGGGAAATAAGTTGAAGATAAGCAGTATAAAAATCAAATTATGTTTAGATGTGAAGCTTCGTTTGCTAAATCTCTATTTAAACTTTGTTTATATAGCTCTTCACACCTTGTGAAGACAGAGATATAGATCAACATGTAACGACAACCTAAACAGAAGGTGCATACGTTTTGGCACCACACTGTATAATTCCGGTTTACTTAATTACCGGTCTATAGCAGAACATGAACCACCAATTAAATAGACACAATATATACGTATAATTTATTTTTGGTGTATTAGAATAACTTTCACAGCTATTAATCTCAATCACTTCAATTCTGTGGATTTCATTTTCTTTTGTTTTGTTTTATACCAGAGTTAGCCCAACCAGTTTTCAGTTTATATTTGAAAACATTCATAGCCATTATCCTGAATTGGTGCATATAAGTTCCTTTGAACCATTTGTCTTCAGGTGCTTTTCTGTGACTCACAAACGTGTGTTGATTTATTGCCCTACGAGGGTTGTTTGATATGTCTGACAAATTTCTATGAAAGGATGAACATTTTTTGTTGCAACTTTGTGAGTGGTAAGCTTGATAAGCTTGATAATTCAAAATATTGTACAGAATATTTGAATGTACTACATTGTACAGTTCATTGTTGACAGCTATTTGAACAGGTCAGTGTGATAGCTGTGACTGAAAATGAAGTTTTTTGCTGTTATTAAATCTTTTCATTTGAAGGGCTGGATTGCCGCACAAGTCAAACTGAATTATATTTAGTTCACGTCGACTCTGCACCAATATTGTAGAGCATTTACTCTTGGATCAATGATTTTAAACGTGGTCGTAGAAGTACTGAAAAATGAATCGCGCTCTGATCATCCAATTAAGGTCACTGGGAGGTTATTTTTACCCAGACAAGGCTAATTTTTACCAATATTAAAATTTGAATATTGAAATTTGAATATATAGAAAACTAAACATTATCAGAAATTGAAATTCTGTATGATTACTGCATAAGGATGTGTGCATTTAACTACTGTATAATATTTAAATTACGTTCACATAGGTCCATGCAAAAGGGACATAAATGACACCGTGTGTCCTGAAAAAAATATTGCAACCTATATTTCAGGTACACTTCACCTGTAGGAATTTAAAGCTATATGCACCAAGTTTTATCCTAAATAACCTAAGATACAGTTTTATAATATCAGCTAAATGAAAATCACATATAGCTTATACTATGCACATGAAAAATTAATTAGTTTTGAATTAAAAAAAAAGAAAATATTTTCAAGGACTGAATATTTGTTTTCATCTATTTTATAAAGCACATGAATATAAATGTTAGGCGACTGTGTTCAACGATCATTGACAAATAACCAGTATAAATTTTGTGTCAATATATTTTATAGTTTTAGAGAAACATGTACCTAAAATATGAAGAATCAAAGTTTTGGGAAATCACGATCAACGATAAGCACCATTCTCAGGAAATGGGCGTATCATTACGCCGCCATGTTTAAATTGACGAAGTAAAGGACTTTAATACCAGCTGAAAACCCATGTTATATATCATTTTAAAGCTGAAGAATTATATAATTTTTAACATTAAAAACAAAAAATGGATTTTTTGAAACCTATCGACCTCCCAGTGTCCTTAATGTTACCACACAGGATACCATTGATAAAATACACGATCTGGTTATGCAAGACCGCCGAATCAAACTTCGTGAGATTGCTGAAGCTGTAGTGGGTGCACAGTATCCTGCATGAAAAATTGGCAATGAAACAGCTGTGTGCAAATGGGTGCCGCGATTGCTCACAGTTGACCAAACGTACATCCGGAAGAATACTTCTACCGAGTGTCTGGCGATGTTTAATCGCAATCGGCAAGAATTTTGGCGCCGATTTGTTATCGTGGATGAAACTTGGATCCATCAATGCACACCAGAGTCAAAACAGCAGTAAAACAATGGACAAAGGCTGGTGAAAGTGTACCAAAGAAGGCAAAGACCATTATGTTAGCTGATAAGATGATGGGCAATGTTTTTTGGGCTTTATAGGAATAATCGTCATAAGCTACTTGGCAAAAGCAGAAATATAACTGGAGCTTATTATGCTTCATTGTTGAACCGTTTGCTACATGAGTTTGACTAAAAAAAGAGATCGAGATTGATGCGCAGAAAAGTGGACAAAGATAATTCTCTTAAAGAGAAAGGCAATTCTAATTAATGGAAATTAATTGTTCTTTACACACTAGCGGTGTGTAGGACAAAGTATGAAAACCTGGAGTCAGTCTGAAAAATTCAAAGCTATGTTCGGGATCTGAAACACGGTTCTTGCGGTCTCCGTCCGGCTGCTCTTAGTCATTGAGCTACTATGGCCAACGTGCAGGTATTTTTCAGACTGACTCTACCGAGTGCAGACGAGTGCAAACATGCATAGATACTGGTGGAGGACACTTCCAACATTTCTTCTGAGATGTAAATAGTGTAATGTTATCTCCAAATTGTGTATTACATTCTCCCAAAGTTGTACGTGTGTCCTATTATTGGTACAAAGCTTATGGCTTATTGAAATGGTTCAGGTTTATATGGATCGCACGGTACTACAACATATTTTATATTAATCAGTTTAGTATTTCCTGGGTAAAAAGGTTTCAGATACGACACCAGATGAGGAGTACGTTCTAAAACTGTGTGTAGGGTACACTATCCTCAAAACATGTAAATTCCTATATTAAAATTTAAGGGCGAATGAAAGATTTTAGTCAATCTTACGCCTATGTTAAACCAAAGGTGTCAGGAATAATTCTAAATGTGAACATCAGTAGAAGTGCATAGCCACCTGAAGAGAAGGTGAAAGAGAGAAAGAAAGAGAGAAGGAGAGAGAGAGAGAGAGAGAGAGAGAGAGAGAGAGAGAGAGAGAGAGAGAGAGAGAGAGAGAGAGAGAGAGAGAGAGAGAGAGAGTCCCAATTTAACTGCGTCAACACTAGAGGCAGTAAAACGCTACTAAAATCATGTCTATCTTTGCGCTCAACCTTGGAGTGGTTTGTAAGAACGGATTTTCTGACTCTTTAAACGTGATTGGTCTTATAAATGACACTATAGTTCCCTTACCACTTCAAAAATTATATTTCTACCGTTAAATTTACCTTGTGATTGAGGAGTCCAATTAATGAATGTATTATCATTAAATACATTTGGTAAAAGAATGAAAACAATTGATGTGCTGCAATGTAATGATTTCCTCTCATGCACTAACTCTTCTTAGGAATGCTTATATCTGTATTTAGATTGTCGTGTCTTTATACACTTTAATTAAGTTATAGGGATATCCTCTTCTAGTGATAATTTCCTAAAATTTTCCCCTGTTTACTCAATCAAAAGCTTTTTCACAATCGTGATAGGCTATACGAGTTTCAAGGTTAAACTCCCTTATTTTTTTACTACTTGCTTGTCTATAAAACTGGCAACTTATGGTAATACACCTATTTATATCACGATCATATTAATGCTCACTGTATTAGATCCTCCACTACCTGAATGCAATCACCAGCGCTGTGAGACTACATGTTTGACATCAGCTTAGCTACCGGTCAGTGGACAACACAAACACTAGGGACAAACACAAATATCCCAAGCCACCAGTCAGACTCGATCTACAACTCTCTAATCACTGTTTAAACCAGTGCTCCTATTACCAACAATAATACTAACATAATGATAATGCATATCACCAAGAATGCTGGCAACACAAATACACTAATACACACTCTCAATGTAAGTCCGGAAGACCTTTTGATTTTCCTTTGTTTCTGGAGTTATTTAAACATAGCGGAATAAAATAGCTGTTTTCAAATTACGTCCTACAACAATAAAAGCGTTATCCTGTACTCCTTACAGAAGTAGTTCTTTGCTATAAAGTGAATAACAGTATTTGAGACTAATACTGAAAATTCGGCGAAAATGTTGAAAATCATGGAATTTTCTGTTTTGGCAATTTTGGTAGCTTAGGATGTGTAGTAATAGACGACATGCTATTTTTATCATATGCACCACTTAAGCCACCACGTGACAATTTTTAATAATCGTTAAAAATTAATTTAAAATTAATTTTCTGAGAAACTTTCTTTCTAACACTTTTCAGTATACAAAATTCCTCATGCTTAAAAGTTTATTATTTAAGAGGCATGTTTTTTTAAGTCAGTACCGTTTTGGAATTAAAAAAATACGTGCATAGATATCGCAATAATTTTATTTTTACATGAAATCCTGTACCTTAATCTACGTTTCTACATAATTTCCGTGAATATTGAGGCACTTGTCATAACGTGGCACCAGTTTTTGAATACCCTCCTCATAAAATTCTGCCGCCTGACGTGTTAACCACTGTATCACAACTGTTTTGACTTCGTTATCGTCTTGAAGACGCTGACCGCCCAGATGTTTCTTCAAGTGCAGGAACAAATGTTAGTCGATGGGCGCCAGATCAGGGCTGTATGGAGGATGATCTAGAGTTTCCCATTGAAAAGATTTGATGAGATCTTTGGTCCGATTAGTCACATGTGGACGGGCATTGTCATGCAACAAAACGATAAGCTTACTCAACTTTCCACGTCTTCTGTTCTGGAGTGCACGGCGCAGATTGTTCAATGTCTCACAATAGGACACTGCATAGATTGTCTTATTACGAGGCAGAAACTCCACTAGCAGTACTCCCTTTCTGTCCCAAAAATCTGTGCACATGATTTTCCGGGCAGAAATTGTTTGCTTAAACTTCACTTTTGTGGGTGATGATGAATGTCGCCATTCCATGGATTGTTGTTTCGATTCTGGTGTGACGTAGGCCACCCATGTTTCGTCACCAGTAACAATTTGGTCTAAAAAAATCTTCACCTTCATTGTGGTACCGCTCAAGGAAAGTTAATGCACTGCCTAATCTTTGGGTTTTGTGCAAATCCGCCAACATTTTCGGAACTCAACGTGAACACAATTTCCGTTACTTCAAGTTCTCGGTCACAATGCGATACAAAACACTACGAGAATATTGAGGAAAACAGTCGCACAATGATGAAATTGTAAAGCGTCTGTTTTCTCTCACCTTTTCGTCCACTTTCTGCACCAAATCTTCAGTAACGACCGAAGGACGCCCACTCCGTTCTTCATCATGCACATTTGTGCGGCCATCTTTAAATGCTCTCACCCATTTTCCTTACCATTCCATCACTCATAATGTTTTGTCCGTAAACTTCACAGATCTCACGATGAATATCGATCGGTTTTACGCCTTTAGCACTAAGAAATCGTATAACAGCCCGTACTCCACAATCGGCGGGACTGACGATTGTCGGAGGCATCTTAAACACTCAGTAACCAACGTATACAATGAAGAATCAGACTGTGATGGCGTCAGTGCGTAGAAAAGAGATGTAGGTAACCAGCGCGCATGCGCGGAACGCCGACCGTAGCGCTGCGACGGCGGAATCGCAAAACGGAACTGACTTAAAAAACATGCCTCGTAACTTGCTGAAACCTACAGGATAGGTCCATAATATGTAAATAAAAAACTTCACATTCCCGTGTTTTGTTAATGCTCATATTTTGAAAATTATATGGTGTTAAGCAATAAAAGAGTTAATATTTACAGAATTTTGAGAGCTACCACAGGGAAAATATTTTAGATTAAATGCTACAAGAATATTCCAGAAAATAAGAATGTGTCTCTTTTAAAATTGCTCGGAACTAGCCGAAATAAATTACAATTTAAAAGCTCAAAATTTTTCACGCGTAGAACGTTTTATATAGCAAGTAATTTTAATAATACTTTTACAAAAATACTTCATAATTAATGAACTATTTGCTGCAGTAACATGAAAATTTTTATGCATGTTTATAATGAATCTCTGATTATGTGGCTAAAGTTAAGTTTATTATTATAGAAGTTGGAATTTTCAGTGTAGCCTTGCCTTAAATTCAATATAACCACACCTGATCACAAAAGCAAAACAAATTCTCAAATATATTGAGAAAAAACCAGATGGAATATACATAGTACCTAATGTAGAAATAAGACACGCCCGTAAATTACAACCTGTAACAGACAGGGTAGATAGAAGAAAGAAAGAATGGAATGGACATGTGGACCCGAAGGGACGTGATAGATTAGTGTGTAAGGCCAGAGATGGAATACCAGAAGAAAGACTGGTCCAGGAAGAACAAAATTGAGATGGAAGAATTCTTTTTCTGATGAAACACGCTGTTAGTCTAAATGGCACGCACGAGAAGACATTACTACTTTGTCGGTATTATTCCTGCACAACATTTTAAAAATGATGGTATTTTATTGTTATAAGTATTAAAATTCCTTTCTTAAACAGAGTCTTCGTTAGGTGCAAGCATATGATACCAAGACATAAGACACTGTGATGGAGGGGATTCAATGCATGCTTTATACTTAAAATTTAAAAATTACACTAGTTGCCTTCTGTTGCAGCTAACCTTGTAACGTCTTCTCTAATCCTGTTAAATGGCAGTCTTACAGTTTTGCTGAACCTTCCTGCAAAATGCTCAACCTATGTGCATTCAGTAAGTAAGGAAAACATTGCATTCCACTAAACCACACGTTTTGAGGTTCCTTGAATTAAAAGAGGTGAACTAGAAAAGATGCGTGCTTGTGTGCGTGTGTTTGCAGGTGTGTGTTTGTGTGTGTGTGTGTGTGTGTGTGTGTGTGTGTGTGTGTGTGTGTGTGTGTGTGTGTGTGTGTGTGCATGTCGATGAACAGCACAATTAAATAACGAATAATTGGTTGATCGTAACAAACTTGGTATTTAAGTTCAGCATTTTAAGAAAATTCCCCCATTCCAACCTACTATTTATATCAGACATTTTTCTGCCTTTCTCCGTAGCGTGTACGGTAGCGTGTCTGCCTCACGTTCAAGAGGTCCCGAGTTCGAATATCGGTCAGGGTGAGTTACCTGGATAAGGTTTTTTCCGTGGTTTTCCCTTATCCTGAAAGACGAATATCGGGTAACTCTAAGCTCCATGGACCCCGGACTCACTTGAGCATCATTTCACCGATTTCATTCATCGTCCGATATGACTAACTGTTGGAGGACGAAAATTAAAAAAAAAAAGATCAGACATTTTTGATTTTCTAGAAAATGGCTCCAGTGATTTATACTTCAAAGTATTATAAATGTTATACAAATTTATAAGTATTTAAGCTTATGATATACTAATTACCATTAAAATTTATTTGTCTAATTCTTCATATTGTCACCCGAACTTCGAAACTCCCGATAGAACCGGCCAGCAGTAGGGCAGAAGGGAAGTAATTGGCCACGCCTACCCATTTATCTTGTAGCAGTAACGAGGGGTGGCTGGAAAAACGTCACTGTGCCGTCTCTTCCCCCTCCCCATGCCGTCTCGAACCTTCGTGATGATACACTGAACCGCGAGACTTCGAGAAAACAGCGATATTCCTATAAAAGGGGCTGCAGTGCCGAGTGAGTTCAGTTCTTGTCGAGCAGCGGTGAGGAGCGCCCAGTGAGGGAACGGACTGTGTACGTGCATCGAAGGAGTGTACGTAACTGTGAGCGTGCAGTGGACCTGTGACAAACTGGTGAATTGTAATTGTGTGCATTACGTAATTCTGTGTAATTGGCAAGTGTTCCGATTGTAATTCGGTGGAAATAAAGAACATTTTTGAGTTGTGCAATTCGGCTTTTAATTTCACGAACCCACAAAGTCACATTATTAACATTACAACTTAATATGTTCAATAAGTTAAAATTTTACTATCCAAATAATAATTTTTAAAACGATAAAATTTACATATGTTGAAAATATTTTCATATGTTTATTTATCGCTTGAGCATGCAAAGAGAACGGACTTTCATATCCTTTACATGCTCTTAAAGGATTCCATTATCACTTAAGGCCCACTGTATTCCCAAATTTCTCTTGTAGCTACAAGAAAATTAGCAATCAATAATTCCTATTAACATGAAGAAGATAGAGGAATTAGCGTTTCTAAAAATATTCTGTGTAAGAGTAGAGAAATGTGAGTGCAAAACAAGACATTTTGTATTCCTGCACATTCGGGTTGTTTCGAAACGACCAAACGAATATAGCCGTCTCGTAGTTTATAACTTGCGTACTCCAATTTCGGTGTCGCAGCTTCGAAAATCTCTTGGGTATAATTGTATGCAGGATTTAATATTACATTATGTTGTGATTAGGCAGTGCAGGAGCCATTGTTGTGCGGACCTCAAAAGTTATAATTGGTACGTACCAGCCACGGAAACAAAAGCCCCTTGCTCTTTATCAGTGACCATAGCCTCGCCTTCAGGTAATGGGACAAAGGGCAGTTATTTGTGCAAAAGTCGATAATAGCTCACACAGTTCCAAGGTTACTCATTTTGCTATGATCTTAATTGTACAGTACTTTTAACCACTTACTGTAAAATCAACGGCTTCCTTTTAAGTTACAAATGCTTTATTTAGTATTATTAAACACAGTGAAATAAAATGTTCGTCTAATTGTAAAAGGCATTTAGTTCTGGTTAACACTATATATAATTCTTTGATACTATTCTCTGTTCTTTTTATCATTTAATTCTTCGTTCTGCTATCTCACTAATATTAATTTTTCTCTAAAAGGTTTCACAAGCCAAATAAATTCTTAATAGTAGCAAGTTACCGTGTAGTATGTCGGTATGTTTACAAACATCTACAGCTGCGATGCAGTGTGTCACCTACCTGCAATTTCCATAGTATGAGGCACACGGCATTGTTCCTGTTACTCCCTAATCCAGAGGTTTTCATGCGGGTTTTTTGGCGGCAAAACTGTCCATATATGACATAGAAGCTAAGAAACTACTTCTGTATATTCGTTCAGTGTCACTTCGAAACACCCTGTATATGATACGTAGTGGACATAGAATTCATAAAATGGGAGATAACTCGGAAAGAAAATTTGCGAAGCAAATATGTTAGCTAAGCTTAAAGTACTTTCATGGTATTTGTCAGGAATGAGAAAATTCGGATCGGCTTTCTACATATGAAGGTCAAACAGTCTAATCAAAATTTAAATTTTCCTGAGAATAATTCGTCGTGTTAATATCAAAATTAACAAATTTGAAATTTATTACATATTAATTCTGGTACAAATTGGAAACTATGAATATTAGGTAAAGATATCACAGTATCAGTTACATTTTTAGTTATATTTCTAGTAAATAATAGCGAACGTACAAGTAGAAAGCAGTCTGCCATAAAATATCACTGATTTACACATTTGTGTCAGTAAACAGTCCAATTACAGTAATAGACTACTTTTTGCTATGGCGTTGCGGTTGTAGTGATTATGGAGGGTTGATGGATAACCCACTAGATTTTAACAGTTCTTTAATTACGACTGTAAGAGCTTATTGATCTCTGCGCCATTCTGATTGCAGTTTGTGGCTTTAGTGGTACACTATGTTAATTAACAGCTCTCTCTTTGATGTGTTTAATAAAGGAGATTACATCCGGATAGAACTTTTGTCTATTTATAGCATGGTGATCAAATTGTGGAACTTTGCCTTTTGATGCATGTACAAAGTAACGAGCTTATCGCAAAAATGCGTAGTGAGACTGTGGCTGTTTCAAGAGACAATGGTCAGTGATTACCAAACCATAAAACCCAGGCAACCATATTGTCTATAATTAGAATCTGAATATTGGTTCAAAATATGAATCAATATTTAATGTATGTAGCAGTCTTTAAATTCAGGACTTTTAAACGTATAAATACCCAAGTGGAGGTTTTGTGTCACGATAGATTAAATCATATTTAGCAATAAATGTTCGCTGGAAAACATGAACCCAAAAAGTCTTTTAGATAAAATTCCGCGTAAAGTGTTTACGTTTATACATATGATAATAAGAGTATTAACTCTGTAATAATAATGCTGCAATGCGTCGCTTTTTGTTTTATGTTCCTTGTAAACAAATCCCCCCTTTTGATTATTATAGTAATTTTCAACCAATTACACTCAATTGAAGTAGTAATAACGTCAGTTTATATTGACCAACCAATTTATATGATTGATGATTTAGACTCTACCTAAAACAAACTAAGTTTTTATTACACTTAATATAAATTTAAGTAGTATTAATTTAATACATAACCTTGCAAAACGTAGTTGTAAAATGGCCACAGAATCTTATAAATATAATTATTTATTTTGCTGATACACTCCAAAAATAATCATCTTTCAGTTTTAAAATATTGTTAGCCCACTATCATTCCAGAGCAGATAAGGACACCTAGAATCTATCTCAACCTAGATTAATCTGCTGTAAACATCTGGGCGGGAAGAGAGATAGAGACAGAGAATGAGGACAGAAGACGGTTTAGCTGTTGAGTGATTTTCTTTTATTTGCATGCGTACGATAAACCCCTCCTTTAAGTACAGTACTGTAAGTAGTTTTCTGATCACTGTTCTGTGCGAGATAATTTCGGAGAAAGAAATCTATGCAAATATTTCGATGGATAGAGTCAACATGAAAAATTCAATGCCATGGCCGGGATTTGAACCACGGATCTCCTGGTTTCGGTCCAGTCGCTCTTAACCTATATAGGCTAGTGTGGAGAAATGATTAATTCCCATCAATTAACTAAAATAATACGAGTTAAATGATGAAGCCTGGGACTTAAGTACTTACGATAGTAAGTCGCCACAAACGGTGTATCTCGGATGCGAGAGCCCCTAGTGGTCTACCGGGGAAATATACGAGTCAATTGGAGAATTTAATGTCAGGAGGGCACGTTGGCCATGGTAGCTCAAAGGTTAAGGGCGACTGGACGGAAACCAGGAGATCCGTGGCTCAAATCCCTGCCATGGCATGGAATTTCTCATGTTGACTCTCTCCATCAAATATCTTAGATTTGTGGAGAAATGATTAATTCCCATCATTTCGATTTTTATAAACGTAATAGCCCCACATTTTATCTTTCTGCTACGCATACCACATATTATTCGACAGAGCGTTGATGTATCGACCTTCAGGTGACCAGCGCTGTGATCGTCTCTTATCAGGTGTTATCTGGTCGATTAGAAGAGTGAAATATTAGTAAGTTGACGTAGAGTAAGTTACGAAACACAAATAGAGCGATTGGAAACTGCGTGTGTCTATATCATATGTTTTCTCTGCCGATGTATGATACGTTGCTGCCCAGAAGACATGATTATACCTGAACAGAGTATACATACACTGGACTCTCCGTGTATGTGTGATAAGCTGAGGTAAAGATCTCTGTGTTGCGAATTTTTTCCGATACACCTTCTCGCTTTGCCATGTAGTAGATGTGTTATGTATACTACATACAGATTAGACAGAAGACAGGCGAAATTATACACACTATTAAATTATTGTGTTGAATTTGCTGCATTTGATTTAACAGTTACTAAAGGACACTGTTATTATATAATATTTTTGCATTTCTATAAGAAACAGCTCTCTCAAAACGCGTCTGTATCGAGTTGAACGCCGATTAAGATGTTATTGTTTATAATGTAGAGTTGCTTCTGATATTTAACACTGTATTGCCTGTACATCTCGCGTACCTCACAAGACCCTAACACTTATGTATATGCAATTTAAGATCAGTAAGCTTTTCATCATAGAGTAGGCCGGTGCTTCAGTCAAAAAGAAACACAATCGAGGCAAGCCTTGAAAAACTGGCGAGAGGCAAATGATCGCTCATTGTTTCGCGGTGCTTAAAGGAAGAAACCCGGAATCGTCTATAAAAACATTGAGAAAGAAACTGCTGATCTTGGTATTTCCGCAAGTAGTGCACATAGTGTTAGAATGGAACAGCAAGCATCCGGAAGTCTAAGAACACCGGGAAATCGCGTAAATGCAAACAGTGCGTGGAGATATACGACGATTTTACGAAAAGTGCTATAAGCAGAAAAGTTCATGATTATCTTCTAGAAATGAACCAACTCTTAGATTTAATAAGTCAATGTGAAACCCAACTTTATTTATTGTCTAGACGTTAGCGCTGGTATATATACTCCTAGTGTTGCAAAACTTATGTGCGTGCATGTAGTAGGATTGAACTAGCCTGAGATAGAGTATAGTTACAGGATTGCTTAGTAAGGTTGCCTCAGGGCAGTTTTCCCATTACACATTGCCCCTGGTTCTTTCCACTTATCACACTTGGACATTTAACTATAGGAGTATTTCTCTTTCCGTATCATCATGATCTTTCAACCTACTTTTATGGCATCCTTCCACTTTTTTCTGTCCATCAGAGGTATCATAGTTGGCCTTCAAAATATCACTCAACGACATCGTACTTCAATTTCGTTCTCCTTTGGGCATGGTGTTATATGGAAGTAAAATTCCTAAGTACAATAGAGAATAAAAAAGGACAGTAACGCAAATAATTCAAATGTCTTTATTTTACTTTTTTTAATAGCGACACCCTCGAGGCCGTGTTCCATATGTCATATTCTTTTTACTTAGTGTATGCGCAAGTGGGTGTGAAAATGGCCTGGATAATTATGTCATATTTCGTTTTAGATACAATGCTGTAATTATACTTCCAGTTTATTTTTTTCCCGATGTACTGAAATACATTCTCATTCAATTACTAGGTTGAGTTTTCTGTACTTTTCTTTAAACAAACTTTACCGCACTTCAAGCGTAAAGTAAACAAATTTTTGGCCACTTTGTAATACAACAAGGTGCTACAGGGTCACTCTTAGGAGTCTATATATGCAGGGGGAAGAACTGATGCAGTGGTAATTGACTTTTCTAAAGCTTTTGATGTAGAGCCACATAGTTTGCTTATTTGTAAGCTAGCTAATACAGGAATTGACAAACGCGTAGTATTATGGGTTAAACATTTTTTGAAAGGGAGAACGCAAAAAGTTAAAGTAGGTAAAGAGCTGTCCGATAGTGGAACCGTAAGTTCGGGTGTGCCGCAAGGCTCAGTACTAGGACCTTTACTGTTTCTCGTTTTTGTTAATGACATTGCTGTTAATATTAACTGCCAGATAAGGTTTTTTGCAGACAATTGTATCATTTATAATAAAATTCCGAATACAGTGCATGAAACCGCTCTTCAGGATGATTTAAATGAAATCTGTAATTGGGCTGCGGCTAACAAAATGTCAATTAATGCCAAGAAAAGTAAGTCCATTGTTTTTAGTAGAACTAAGGGCAAAATTATTTATAACTATCACATGGGAGGGGTGCAAATTCCACAGGTGGACAGCTGCAAATACTTGGGAGTGTACCTGGCAAGTAATGCTGGATGGGACGAACAAGTAAATTCCACATCTAGGAATGCGTGGAAGGCATTACATTTCGTAATGAGAATATTGAAAAAGGGGAGCGCTAGGTCCAGGGAAATTGCCTACAAGGCCTTAGTGCGGCCGGTTATGGAATATGGTGTAGCATGCTGGGAACCTTATAGAGCTAACCAAATCGATCCATTAGAAAAAATACAGAAGAGGGCATTAAAATTCATAAAAAGAGGCAAGTATTTGGGCCCATAAAAGTAGATGAGACTAAATGGGAGGAATTAAGAATTAGGCGTAAAAAACATAGGTTGGTAGCATTATTCAAAGCTAATGCTGGTGTAAAGGCATGGGTGGACGTTAGTGTAAGGTTAGATAATCCGGACTATTATGGACGAAACGATCATAGGTATAAAATTAAGGGTAGAAGATACAGAACCGACGTAGGAAAATTTTCTTTTCTTAATAGAACCATTGAAGAATGGAATGAATTGCCTGTAGCAGTCTTTCAGGGCTGTCCCCTGTCGATTAAGAAATTTAGAAAAAATCTAGATAGTTTATAGTTTAACTTTTGAATAATAATGGTATATAATATGTAAACAGAGGTAATTAGACATGTTTGAAGTGACTAAAGTAAAATAATATCATGTTTGTATTGTTTATTGTGTTATTGTTGTAAATCTAGTATTTGTAATTTGATCTGTATTCTTAACTCTGCCACCGGGTAGTACCCAATTGCAGTCAATAAATACATACATACATACATACATACATACATACATACATACATACATACATACATACATACATACATACATACACACATACATACACACATACATACACACATACATACACACATACACACACATACATACATACATACATACATACATACATACATACATACATACATACATACATACATACATACATACATACATACATACATACATACATACATACATACATACATACACGGATGGAAGCAAAATAGGAGAGCAAGTGGGTGCAGCAGTTGTAATATTCAAACAAGGGACTTCAATTCGAGAGATAAAATACAAGCTAGACAGAAGATGTACTAATAATCAGGCAGAACAACTGGCCATATTTAAAGCGCTACAAGAACTTCAAAACTTTAACAACACACCGGAGGAAGAGAAGACTGTAGCGATATATACAGATAGTACAGTAACCCTAGCTATTCTGCGGAATAATAATAAACATAACTCCATAGCAGAGAAAACCCTTAATATATGTAATACCTTACAAAGACAAAAATGGAGAATACACTTCAGTTGGGTTAAAGCCCATGTAGGTATATGTGGAAATGAGTTAGCAGACAAACTAGCGAAATCCGCTGCTCTAGACGGAGATCTGCCCAATAGCTACAGTTTGATACCCAAATCTGTAATTATTTCTGAAATACAAGAAACAGGACATCAGGTCTGGCAGAATAGGTGGAATGCCACGGACAAAGGGGCACTCAGCAAATTATTTTTTCCAACAATAAAAGATAGGCTGAAGAGAAAGCTTCCTTTAACACCAATTTTCACAGCAATAACTTCCGGCCACGGAAAAACCAAAGCTTATTTACACCGATTCCATATAGTAGACGATCCAAAATGCACATGTAACAGCTCCCAACAAACCGTAAACCATTTAATATACGAATGTGTAGACAAAAGTCAACAAAGAGCCAAGCTAATTCAAGATGTAGCTCTAAATGGAAGCAAGTGGCCAGTAACCAACGAGAGTCTTGTAAAACACCACATAAAAGCATTCTGTAAATACATAAATTCAATTAACCTATAAAGATATGTAAATATGTATAACTTGTGAAATCAACTGCTAAAAGATCTAATGTAATATTAACATGTAAATATGTATAATTTGTAAAATCAAATGTTGGAAAAATGTAATGTAATGCATGTAATACTACTATGTAGTGGGGCATGCTGATTGTTATCAATAAAGGAAAAAAAAATACATACATACATACATACATACATACATACATACATACATACATACATACATACATACATACATACATACATACATACATACATACATACATACATACATACATACATACATACATACATACATACATACATACATACATACATACATACATACATACATACATACATACATACATACATACATACATACATACATACATACATACATACATACATACATACATACATACATACATACATACATACATACATACATACATACATACATACATACATACATACATACATACATACATACATACATACATACATACATACATACATACATACATACATACATACATACATACATACATACATACATACATACATACATACATACATACATACATACATACATACATACATACATACATACATACATACATACATACATACATACATACATACATACATACATACATACAACAAACAATATATGAAGTGTTGCAGAAGCTTCATCGGAACATTCTCTTACATTTCAAAGTTTATTTATTGCGATAGTGGTACGCCACGTCAGTGAAATCCTCTCCCCAAACCAAAAGACTAAAGGAAGGATGAACAGAACAATTTGGTGTGAAGAGATTAAAGTTACAAATGCAGTTTTATATGCAAGCAGCAGTACTGAAAAACTTCACGTGCAAATGGTGATAGCGTGTATGGTAGTGGTCGACATATACAAACAAAGGAAGTCACACTGCCTATATGGGGGAGAGAGAGATATGCACGCCAGAACTAAAGGACTAAAATAGCTTTAATACGTTACCCGGAAAATGGCAGTGTTGACTATATCTTACTGGATTAGAGACCAAGAAACTACTTCTTCCTTTGCAGATTAGTTTAAAAATATGTTGCAGCTTGATTCGATCTATCATTGAGTGGTCTTCACTAACCACATGGTCATTAATTGACTGCTGTCTATGGGATGAAGTGTCTTGGTATTATTTGTACATATGACTTTCATATCATATGATTTTTTACCTCTACTGATTCTGTAACAATTTGTTATTCTGGTTTCTATATGCATCCATTCTTATGGAGCCCTTAACTGCCCTTAAGAATTTTATCTCGCCACCTTAAATTTTGTAGAACTGCTTTACTTTTCAAATCCACTTTACTTGCAAAGTAAATTTGGAAGAGTCACTGTAAAATCTTACTAAAACGTCTTTTTGTTGTTTTCATTTTTTAACTCATGCTTTCTTTAAAGTATTAGTATATGGCTGTACAATGAACCAATTTTCAAGATATTAATTTTATGTGAAATTTATCCCAAATTTAGACTTAAGAGATAACGCTACCCCATTAAGGGAATGCAGCGCCGAAATTGGCTAAAAATATGGGGAATTTTTTTTTGAGCTAATAAAATACTTTGAACCTTATAGAATCACAATCCAACAAATGTATGAGTTTCAGGCATTTAAATATCCTCATATGACAATTTAAATGCCCGTGCACAGCTGCATACTGGCCGTTGGATTCACAGGATGCTGTCTGAGTTCCAATGGATGTACTAAATTAATACATTTGACATTAGCGGACAAAGTTTCTGGTGGAATTTTGTGTGTTGGTAGTTTCTTACAATATGTGGCACCATGGAAACAAAACACTGGCTGTACACATTGAAAGCTAATAAACTAATTAAACTACGAGGGCTATCCAGAAAGTAGATTACGTTTTCGTCTGTTTCCGCTAGGGGCGAGGCTAGCGCGGCCATCTTGGGGTCAGAGCGTTGCGCAGCTCAGTCGGCATCTAGCCGTGCTAGTGAGAGGTTCGTGCTGTGCTCCGTTCAGATACTGTGACGGTTTGAAATGTCTGCGTTAATTGAAAATCCCGCGAGCTGCGTGCAGTAATAAGGTTTCTGACTGCAAAAAACTGTAAACCGATATAAATCTATCGGCAGCTTTGTGAAGTGTATGGGGACAACATTATCACTGAAGGTGGAGTGCGTCAGTGGGTCATCAGATTTAAAAATGGCCGAACCAATGTTCACGACGAAGATCGAAGTGGGAGACCCAGCATAGTGACTGCCGAACTTGTCGAAAAAGTCGATGCTAAAGTCCGTGAAAATCGAAGGTTCACAATAACGGAACTTTCTTTGAGTTTTCCACAAATTTCGCGAAGTTTGTTGCACGAAATCGTCAGCGAAAAGCTTGGTTACCACAAGTTTTGTGCAAGATGGATTCCAAAAATCTTGACAGAGGACCACAAAAATCAGCGAATGGTTGCAGCGTTGAACTTTTTGGACGTTTACCATAAGGATGGTGACTCTTTACTCGATCGCATCGTTACTGGTGACGAAACATGGGTGAAACACGTGAACTATGAAACGAAATTGCAATCAATGCAGTGGGGGCACACAAGTTCTCCCCAAAAACCCAAGAAATGCATGCAAACAATGTCGGCAAGGAAGATGATGGCGACTGTTTTTTGGGACAGAAAAGGTGTGATTTTGGTGGACTTCCTGGAAAGAGGCACTACAATAAACTCTCAAAGGTATTGCCAAACTCTCCAAAAACTCAGAAGAGCCATTCAAAACAAGCGCAGAGGAATGTTGAGCTCTAAGATCTTGTTGATTCACGACAACGCCCGGCCCCACACGGCAAATGTCACTCGTGAAGTTCTTGAATCTTTTAAGTGGGAGTTGTTTCCTCATCCGCCGTACAGTCCCGACCTGGCACCGAGCGACTTCCATCTATTCCCAGCAATGAAGAAGTGGCTGGCTATGCAGCGTTTTGATGACGACGCACAGCTGCAAGAAGAGGTAACGAAGTGGTTGAAGGCGCAGGCGGCCAAATTTTTCGACGAAGGAATTTCCAAGCTCGTACATCGCTACGATAAATGCCTTAATTTGAATGGTGACTATGTCGAAAAGTAGTATTTGAGTGTGGCTTTCATCTGTATATAATAAAATTTGTTTCCTATACTTTGTTTACTTTTTATTCCAAAACGTAATCTACTTTCTGGATAGCCCTCGTACATACTGTTTATATATAATTGATGAGTTTTAGTGTGCCATTTAACATTTATAAAGGTGTTCTATGCATCTAAACGTTCATAAAACTGTTATATAGGTCATAGGTAAAACATTCTTTGAAACAACTGACGTTTTGTTGACTGTGTGTATAGTTAGGATCAGGTATTCGGCTAAACGACACATGGGAAGAAACACCTAAACATAACAACACAACAATGGGAGCATACTTGAGACCTGATGTGGTAAGTAAACTAATGCTTGTGTAGCAAAGTCTGGCATCAGATGAAATCCTAAGGAGATGTACTTTGTTTAGGACACAAAATGCAAATGAAAGTTTACATAACACGATATGGCATAATTGCCCAAAAGAAATATTTTTGTCAAAGAAGAGACTTCAGGTTACTGTGATATCAACCATCAGTGTATTCAATTTTGGTTGTTCTGCTTCACTCAAGCTGTAGTCAGACATAATGGACACAGATTTCACCAGCATCTCTAAAAATTAGCCAAGGGAAGGACCGATTACGCTTACTTTATTCAGCAAATTGATACCGTCCCTGTTAGGCACAACATCATAATAACCCCGAAAGTCTTATTACATGCATAATTAAGGGCGGATAGATACCACAATATGAATTAAAGTTATAATAAATATAGGATAATGATTAAGCATACAAGTGCAGATACTAAACAGGCAATCCCAATATATATTATTAAAGGCATGGACCCAACATGTTAAGGGAGAGGGCAAAATGAACATTTTCCCGCACAGACAGGTTCTTTGGGTGTTACTAGCCGACAAAGGTGGCATTGTCCAAGAATAGACCCTCGGCGCCAGCCTTAGTATTGACCTGCATATAATAAGTGACGAGAGAATAGACTCTGGAATCTAAGGCACACAGTTCCAAACATGCTTATGCATTAATTAGCTAAACTGTGGGAAAGAGAAATTCGCGTGGAATACATGCCTCATACACTAGAAATTGCTATTTATTCCAGAGTAGGGATGAAACACAACCTATAAGTAACAAGCTACCGGTCACATGACCTCTAAAGTGTCCAAAATTCGGCGAAAGGAAGGGGAAATTTGTGCAATGGCGACGTTCGATGTTTGCTAGGAAAAACACTCTGTTTCGGCGTGTGAGGGAGGCAACAAGTACAGAAATTTCATCAGAGTCCGCGTTCGTGGATAGACGGAGTAACTCACATTAAGTGGTCATCGAACACTCTGTTCTAGCGAATGAGAGAAACTGCACTCGTTACAACGTCATTAAGATGTTACCAAACTCTGTTCTTTTGTTTAATAATCCTCCCGAAATACTACGTTGTGCGAAGTAATTCACTACCGACGTTTAGGAACAACGCGTACACCGATACATATAAGTCGTGACATGCGCGCAGCAACGGGAAAGTCTCAAATCTCGCGCCTAATGTGCGAATAACATCGTCAATAGTGGCGAGTGGAGAGGACTAATTATAACAATAAACTTGATATTTAAAGGTCGTGGTGTCTTATATGTGATAATACCCACACCCTGTCAGGACGCACCCACTCCCTGGAACTCAAAAGCGAGTATTCATGCAGACCTACCCTGAGAAAAACCCCGACCTGTTGGAAACCTCTCATCCGTAGTCCTCACCTATCATATATCCTATCTTATGAGGTGTTGAGTGCCGGGAGGGCTCAACGAGGTGCTTAACGGGCAAGGACCGCCTCAAAATTCTGCACAGGTAACTACTAAAACATACAGAAGGAACCTAAAATTGAAGAAAACTGCTGCAGAAGAGAGAAGGAAGAGGCAGGAGAGTTCAACTTACCTATCTGGAGGCTTTTAGTCTGTCTCAAGGCATGAAGCTGAGAAGGAAAATGTTTTGGATTTTAAAATTTGATTTATTCAGTTATAGTTTTTTTCAATATTTTTTGTCATTCAAAATGTTCCACACGATGCAGTTTAGATTCGCTCCCTCTACAATTTTCAACACATGTTCTTAGAAAGCAAACTAAGGTTACTATCACAGGAATTTTTAATATGAATTATATTATTAAAGTTATTGATATATAAAATAAAAGGTTTCATCATTTTCGGCCTTTTTTTGTTTGCTCCGTGCCTAATTTCCCGCCCTCCTCTGGAACTAAAGGCAGTATAAGAAATTCATAGGATGGATCTTTCTTCATAACCATCTGAATATTTTAACAAATAGAAAAATTAAAATTTTGAAAATTTTCATCATGTTTTGCCCAAATTTTGAATTTCACAAATTAATTACTCAAAAACTATTGAAGACACAAAAACCAAATTTTGAATAGTGCCTCCGCTATGCATCAGAGCTAAGTGGTAAAAACTTCAGTAAGATTGGTTGAAAATTTCCGGATTTGGGGTTTTCAGAGCTGCAACCCCTTAAGACAGTAATGTATATGCTGTCATGATTATTGTCGCGAGCATAGTTTTTCTACTGCGTAGACGAGCATTGAGAGAGATGGAAGTGGGGAATGAAAGAGACAGATAGCGCCCAAGACACGCCCGCGGACCGACTAGCGCTGAACTCTTACCCAGAGTGAGAGAGAGAGCAACAGAGGAAGAAAGAGACGGAGATAATCTGGACGTTCCAGCTCCGTCAGGAAGGTCCGTGAAGCTTCGTGAGCTTTTTTGAAGCTTCGCGAACTTTCGAGAAACAGCTTTTTTGTAATTTTACGTCCTCCAACGTTGTCATATCGGACGATGAATGGAATAGGTGACATGATGCTCAAATGAGCCCAGGGCCCATAGAGCTTAGAGTTACCCAACATTCGTCTTTCAGGATAAGGAAACCCCCCGGAAAAACATTATCCAGGTAACTCACCCTGACCGAGATTCGAACTCGGGACCTCTTGAACGTGAGGCAGACATGCTACCATCTACGCTACCAAGGCGGACGAGAGAATCAGCTGCTCGTGTATAAAAGCGACTGGACTGGACTAGACAGCCAGACAGGGCAGGCGCAGTGCCCTTACTACCCTCGCCAGACACACAATCTACACGGAGGCATCACCGCTGCTGCAGCAGCACAACAAGCAGCTGAACCACCACCACCAGAAGCAGCAGCCTCAACTACAGCCGCCACCGCCACCGGATCACTGGAACTCCGAACTGTCCTCGAGAGCCTCTGCTCCGAAGTCCACAACATCACTACCCGACTCACAGCCCTGGAGGGCATTCTCACCACCACCATCGCCACCACGAGCTCTCTGCCTTCGCGGGACTAACGGGGATGCTTCCGTGGGACCCCGCCACTTTTCTCCAATTACTCCCTCCTAAAGCCTAGTTTATAAAAAACAAATAGACAGCCAGTGTCCGCAGGGACAGATTCGCTAGTGAGTAGTCTATTGTGTAGACATTTGAACTGTATCGAGCTGCGAGTTGAGAACTAATAAATGTGTAGTGATTTGAAAGCGAGTTCTTTTGTTTATTTATGTGTGCAGAAGCGACGAGAGACTGTGTTGGTGTATGATACGTCACCTTGCTGCAAAACGGTGTAGAAAAGTGTCTTTTTAAGGAAATAAAGAACAATTTGAATTTCTACAAACTTGAATTTTAATTTTACGAAACTAGAGAGCCAGAATATTGTGACTCTGTGGGTTCGTGAAATTAAAAGTCCAGGTTACAAACACAAAAAGTTGCACTTTATTTACGTAGAAATACGCTTCGTACACACACGCAATACAAAATACAAGGTCAACAAACACAGCTGTTTACTCGTACGCGTTCAATTACCGACTAACTCTCTTTGGCGGGCGGTCTGCCTTTTTATAGATTACTAACACTCCAGAAATTTCTCAAACAATCGAGACCCGGCTAGAACAAAGGCGAACTCTCTAGAAATCCGTCTCTTCCCCCCCGCCGTTTCGGCGAGCTTTTATCTACACACTGCACTGCGCATTCCTTTGAATGCTTTGCCGCCTCGATCAACAATGCCCTGGCGACAATATGTAGGTATACCAAAAATGGTAAATTAACCAGCGTTTCTATATCGTTTTAATGTACTAGATAAGAACCCAAGCATTTAAAATGTGGGATCTGTCTAGGAGTTTATTTTCTAATACTATTTTTAATTTACAAGTTGTTTTCTCATGAAAGTATCTAGATTTGCTGAACTTTAAAACTAGCTATCTTCCGATCGTCTTCACTATCTCAGATTTTGGCCCTACCTTATAAAAACCAATCAAGTAATTTTTTGAGATTGATTTCTGAAGCTTGGTCTTTCAATTTCTTTTGATTTCAGCCATACTCAAACTACTAAACACTGCACGCGAAACGTTATGACGCTGTTTCCTCACAATTTGATATATTATATCTTTGTTTGCTAATGATTTCCTATTATATATCATATTTTTATTTATAAAGTGGTACTGAAATCCTCTAAGTTATTTTTACTTCTGCTATCGTTTCTAAATTTAGTAAAACTTTTTTGTTACACAAAAGAATGCTGTTTGCACTTTGTTGTTATGATCAATTCATTGTGTTAGTAAAATAATTATTCCCAGAAACGGTTATGACTGGGGAAGGGACTTTTAGGCTAATAAATAGCTTTTTGCTAATTATAAATCCCACTCTCACGATTTCCAAGTTTTAATTTACATAAAAAATTGATGATTTTATGATAAAAATATTTAATTAATATATTTCATAATTTAGCCATTAGCACATACTTATGCATGTTTTAGCTGTTCTTTTATTTCCCCTTTATCTGTGTGTGGCAAACAGAATAGGAACTTGTTTGCCAGAAGTGAAGCTGTACAACCTTTGCCAATTCCTATCTCCTTACATTAGAAGCGCACTATATAGATTCCTGTTCAGACGCACTCGATTACAAACATATAATATATACATATGAAAGAATTTTCACGTGTTACATTGTTATATCAAGCACAGGGTTTTTCATTTCGATTTGTTATTCTTGTTCCTTCAGCCTGAGAAGATATTGGCAGTGCCTAATGTAGCTGTTGAGCGATTCACGTAACTTCATTTAAGCCAAAAAGCCGCAGTTAAAAGGTAGTGAAAGATTTTGGTTCCAGTAGTAAGTTAAAGAATTCTCATACCATTCAACACAAATGGAAAAGCTCCATATTGTCAGCCGTGTGGAAAGCATAAAAGCCGATCAACGCCCCCACGTAATGCAGCATTTATCCGACAACAAACGTCTTAGCGGCAACTCGTTCCATCATGAAGCAGGTGCTTTTAACTGAAGCAGAATTCCCGAAGTCACATTCAGTGCCTTTTAAGTGTTGTGAATTGTCCGCCGAACATTTGTTTCGGCGGACAATCTCCTATTTAAAGCGAACAATCCAGAGATTAAAGCTTCTCCCGTGAAATACACGAAATTGGATCTTCCGGATGAATCTAGTAATGTCATTAGAAAACTTTGCGATACATCAGGAGAGTAAGCAAAATGATGAAAATCAGGACTTAACAAGGCAGGTATCGGTGTGGTTAAAAATTGCGAGAGAGTTTCCAATCGCAGATCACATTGATGTTGCCAGAATCTTCGATGAAGAAACACATACTATGGATTAATTCTTCAATATAAATTTAACATTAAAGGTTCAATGATAGGTTCAAATCCTGGTATTTAAGAACTTACAACAGTACGAGAGCTGCTAAGTAAAGGATGATCATAATTTTTTACGGCCATAATTTTTGCACTAAAATTCAATCTTGTTATATTCTGCTAGCTTAATGTGAAACAAATACGCCGTAGTAGTTTCATTGTTGGTACTCCTGGTTCCTGCCTGTGAGAACCAGGTAAGTTCAGACATGTTCAGTAACACCTACCACTGTAATGGAGGTAACACGCAGTTAAAGTTGATGTTAGAGGAAGATCCGGTGTTTCTTTCAAACGTAATCACTGCTGATGAAACTTGGCTACATCATTTTGATCCTGAGAGCAAACAGCAAAGGCCAGTGTGGAAATCTCCTTCATCACATCTTATCTCATTGGTTATCTCTTTCTTTGATATTCATGGAATGGTTTATCAGCATGTTGTACCTGCACACACATCAGTAACTGAAAACATTGCAAGTCCATATTAGGCGCAAAAGACCATATTTTCGTGAAGCAGACTGGATGCTGCACCATAATAATGCGCGGCCGCATATTGCCAATGTTGTTGCTGAATATCTTGCAAAAATCAACGTGAAGTGCATCCCTTACCCTCCCTGTAATTCGGAGTTTGCTCCAATGTGACCTTTTTCTATTCTCTAACTTGAAGAAAAGCGTTCGTGGGAGACATTATTCATCGTCAGAAGCAGTGGTTAAGGTGGTGGAGGCGTTTTTGAAGGATTTCTCAAAAATGGGTTCCAGCATGTCTTTGAAGACTCGCAGAAACGCTGGAACAAGTGCATCTCATTCAAGGGAGACTATTTTGAGAAGGACCATCTAAATTATGAGAATGAGTGAAGGTACGTTGTCAAAAAAAAAAAAAAAAAAAAAAAAATTGTGATCATTCTTTACTGAACAGCTCTCATAGGTCACCACGAATTTGTATCTCTAATATGAGAACTCTAAGTTGTTTATGGAGAAAATATAATGAGTCAATTGGAGAGTTTAATGTCGCGTAGGCATGTTGGCTATGGTAGCTCAGGGGGTTGGAGCGACTGGACGGAAGCCAGGAAATCCGTGGTTCAAGTCCCGGCCGTGGCATTGAATTTTTCAGTTGCTCTAATTAACGTACTGTGGTGTTAAGTATCTCAATAAAGGACTTGTTTTGGCCAATGCAAGTTCTTACAGGAAAAAAGATGCAGTAGTCCTTAACCTCAACTATCCAAAAATGATACACGTGACTAGAGTTTACGTGTGCTACATAGGATGTGTGAAACTATCTCGTCCCTGTACCCCAATGTGGATAAATTAATTTTCAATGGAAGGAATGTGTTTGTTAAGGCCCCTATAAGAAGTGATCTCTTCAGGAACAAAAACCTCTCTACCACCAACACCAATTGTTACTCGCTAGGGCAGAGGTGTGTGATGGTGAAAATTTTGAATGACTTAAATCTGTTGTGGATGTACTCGACAATGAGAAGGCTTCATCTGTAGAGATTTTTCAAAACTTTTTAAGTGACATTTTTTCAAGAACTGGTGGGGTATATTTCTGCTAATTTAAGTTTCTTGTCCGATTCCACTGAAAAACTGGAAGCAAAAATTAATTTCTTGACAGATAGTGTTACAGAAATCTATAATGTAGAAACGAAGAATAAGTCTATCCAAGGTTTAAATATACAAACTTTAAAAAACAAATTCAAATGGATGTTTGGTAAAAAGCAGTGGGTTCCACATTATGAGAACTAATTACTCAAGTAGTAAATGACAATCGGTGGAGATCTGTAAAGATCAATTCAGTGTAACGCCAAAGAAATTTCAGCAAACTGACACATCATTACTTCAGTACTGACGAGTTGTTACAATTTTATAAATATTCTCAATTTTTAATACATGAAAATAAAGAAATTTTATATTTTAGTACGTAAAATTCTAATCTCAGGTCGTGACAATGATAATGGTGTAACCAAACAATTACTACTTTTCATTTGAAGCAGCTATTTGATGATGACTGTTGATTTATGCGATATCTGTATATTACAGTTTAGTCGGGAAGTAGATCTTCTTCCTCTTCTTCTTCACTCCAGGGGCTAGGCAATGCTGCCTGTTCCGGCTTAAAACATGTCTGACCATCGTTTTCGTGGTCTTCCCGGATGTCTCTTTCCTCTAGGTTTATAGTTTATAACTCTTCTTGGGATCCTATCTCTCGGCATTCTCTCCATTCATTTCTATAGTTTATTATTTTTTCTTCTAAAGAACTTATTTCTAAATCTTCTCTTATGTTTTCATTTGGAATTTTATCTAAAAGAGTACATCCCTTTACTCCTCTTAAAAATCTCATTTCGGCAGCCTGTATCTTGTTTTTGTTTGCTTTTGTTAATGTCCATGTTTCAGAACCAAAAAGAAAAGCAGGCACAGCCATTACTTTATAAAATTTCATCCGTGTTTCTTTTCTGGTTTTAGTTTTTAGGCTTCTATTTATTATGCTGCATATTTGTTGAAACATTGGTAATTTATTTTTAAAATCATTTTCATATTTATAACTTACATATGTTTCCAAATATTTAAAACCCGTAACTTGCTCTAAGATAATATCATCAATTACTATTGTGGTTATAATATTGCCTTTACCTCGAAACGCCATTGTTTTTGTTTTATTTGTGTAAATTTTGAAATTATAATATTACATAACTTTTGTAAAATATATACTGCTCTTTGCAGCTCGTCTTCAATTTTACTTTTAATCATTTGGTCATCCGTAAATAGCATCGTCTTAAGAATAAAATTTGGTGCAAGATGAATGCATCCGTTAATCTTAAACATCCACTCTCTAATCAGATCATCTGTATAAATTATGAATAAGATAGGAGACAAATTGCAACCCTGTCTTACACCTTGATTTGTATGGATCCATTTACTATACATTCCATTTCCAATATGTATGCTGATTGATGTATCCTTATATATAGATTTTAGAACTTTAATGAGATGATTTGGGTAGCCTCTTCGAGTCATGATTTCCCACATTTTTTCCTATTTACTCGATCAAAAGCTTTTTCATAATCAATAAAAGCTATATGTGTTTCCAGATTAAATTTTCTTCTTTTTTCTATTATCTGCTTAACTGTAAAGGATCGTCCTTTTCCAAAACCATTTTGTTTTCTAACAGTAGAACATCTGTAATGGTTTGTAACCTTTTACTTAAGATTCTTGCATATAATTTATATCCTGTGTTTAAAATACTTATTTTCCTATAATTCTCACATCTGCTTTGAGCACCTTTCTTAAAAATAGATATAATTCGAGCATGCGTCCAGGATCTTGGGATTTTGCATCCATTCCAACAACTATTAATTAAATTCAAAATTCTTTGATTTAGTATCAGTACACCGAATTTCAATAATTATGCATTTATTGCATCCTCTCCTGTGGCCTTCCTATTCTTCATTTCTTTTAATGCCGTTTCTAATTCTTCTAAAGTAATTGGATCTACATTTCCGCATATTAGTTCATCATTTTCTTCTTCCAAAGAGTTATTATACCACAAATCTCTGTAATGTATAATTCATTGTTGGGAAATAGATAAGCACATAATTAAAGTAATACATTAGCATGAAAATGTTACGGGTGAAACCAGACATGAAAGAAGCCTCTCGTAAACACAGAATCTACTTCACTTGGTTTCGAAGTCATTGTGGTCCAAATTGTCTAACCATATTGTTACAAATTTCTACGAAAGATAAATAAAAATCTCACTATGAATATAGCACTATTAACTGTCCCACTCTCTATCATATACCACAGCCAATAAAATATGCCTCAAGTTGCTGGTGAAGATTTTCCACGTCATAAAAAAGTCTTGAATACATAATTTAGAAATATAACAGGACGAGCAAGTCAGACTGTTGATCCCTATGGCTGTCCAATTAAATCGTTGATTTGAATCGGTTTAGCAGCAGAAGAAACCTAAAGGAATATCTTATGAACCACATAGTGAATTATGTTCAGTGCAACCTGTTATTACGATAAATCATTACGTGGTTTGTTTAAAATTGTCTGTATGATCCTACATCAAACTTCACCGTGGAATGGAAGCTGAGATTAGTTTCCGTCCAAATATTAACGCGTGATTAATTGTATCGAGCATCTTGCTTCTCAAACATCACGAGAATTTTCATCAGCCCACATAATATTCCACGTTTGGCAAACTGTAATTCTTTGGCGAAGACTATAGCAGAGACAAAACACTGATCCTGGGTTATAGTTTATTTAAACCAGCTGCTGAGTAGAACTCCATATAACCCATATATTTATATACGCGATCAAGTATACTTTCTTCGTAGGACTTCAAATTTCCACCCGGATCAGAAGCCTATTGAGGACCAGAAGGACCGTGAAGCAGAGAGAGTATCCAGCATTGGTGATCAGCTTGATGTAGAGTGTGATCCATATAAACCTGAACCATTTCAATAGGCCTTAACTTTTGAAGCAATAATAGAACAAATGTGCAACTTTGAGAGAATATAATATACAATTGGGAGATTACATTACACTATTTATATCTCAGAGAAAATGTTGGAACTGTCGTCCACCAGCATCTATACATGTTTGCACACCTCCCACCATATCCTCTGAAAATGCCACAGTACGCTGACGACGTGTTGTTTGTTCTGCAAAAACAGACACATACTTAGAGCCTTCAACCAAATCCAGAGACACCTCCGTCTCACACAAGAGTGGTGCAGGCGTTGGCGGATGTCCGTAAATCCTGACAAAAGCCACGCCATTTTTACAAAGCGCCACAGCCCCGCTGACTGCCCCAACTTCCACTTTAGAGGCCGCAGTATAGAGTGGACTAATTCCATCAAGTACCTGGGCGTACGACTTGATAGAAGCCTAACTTTCCGCGGACATATCGTGGAACTATCGGCACGGGTACAGGGGGCTATTGCCGCTCTGTACACAATTCTGGGTTCGGGCTCGATGCCAGTCCGCTTAAAGCCACACCTCTTTCGAGCGCTGATAATCCCACTCATGTTGTACGCCTGTGAAATCTAGGGCATGGCTGCAGATAGCTGGACAGCATACCTTTAGCGTGCACAGAATAGAGGACTCCGATCCATCTATTCTGTGGGCCGTTCTTTCTCCGTGAGGTTGCTTCACGAAGCTTCTCTTCTCCCATACGTGGAGGACGAAATTAGGCGCCGGGCAACAAAATTCTACGCTCAAATTCCAGCTCACAGAAGCGCCCTGGTTCGGTCTCTAGGGATTACGACGCTACGAGACGCTGCTTCAGGCTTTACCGAGTACCCCATGTGGCATGCGTTCACCCGAGGTAATAAAGGAGTTAATCCAAACAGCAGCATAAGCTAAATTTCAAAAATCTCCAAATGAGCTGTTTGGCTAGAAAATTTACCCTACCTTATATTAAAATAAAACGCCAGGGTGTAAACAAAGAAGTGGTTTGGCATCCTGTACAAAATAAAGAGGAGCAAAGAGCTACCTCATCAAAATTTCCTCATTAAAATAATCCTACCTCATCCTGCAATCAAAATTATCAACCTACGGCCAGACCCAAAACCTGGGTGGGTACGCAGCAAAAACCTTCTGGCCGTTTACAGCCTGTCAGTATCGAGTTGGACTTGGATATTCTCTGAAGCTTTATGGAGATGATATCGAATTGAGAGGTTATTTCCAGCAAGATGGAGCAACCTGAAATATATTTAATGACTCCATGGAACTTGTAACCAGTTTATTTGATAATCGAATGATCTCAAAAGGTCTGTGGCCCCCAGATCCCCTGACCTAACCTTACCGGATTTTTTTCTTGTGGGGGTATCTAAAAATAGAGTGTGCAAGAACAGGCCACGGACAATTGATGTTCTCCAGTAATCCATTCGAACCGAAATAAGTAACATTGGCGAGGATACTCTCCGTAACACTTGAGAGAATATGGTGAGACGAGTACAAACATGTATAGATGCTGGTGGAGGACACTTCCAACATTTTCTCTGAGATGTAAATAGTGTAATGTAATCTCCCAATTGTGCATTATATTCTCCCATGGTTGCAAGTGTCTCCTATTATGGCCTATTAAACTGGTTCAGGTTTATATGGATCGCATTGGAGGAGAGGATATGCAATGTTGGGGAAAATAATGAAGAGAAATATGATTTTGAAAATTTGGTGGAATGGATGGTGATGGAAACGGGAGAACCTGGAGAAAACTCTCCAAAAGCAGGTTTGTCTACTAGTCTTATCTCTTGGGATTGAAACCGGGCCATCTAGGCGAGATGTGAGCCATTCGTTCCCTCAGACCATAAGATGATGTAGATATAAGGGCTCTCAGATCATAGGACCACTACTAAAAATAAAAAAAAAGTTCAGAAATTACTCTAAAGCAGGCATAGGACTTTTTAAGCTTAAATCTAGGTCAGCAGGAAATAAGGTTGGACTGTATACAAAGAGTTAATAGACAATCCCCCTTTCCCTTCAAAAGTCTTCTGACTTTTGCAGAAAGGACTGTGTTTGGGCTTTTACCTCCTTGTCATTGACTCCTGAGTTATGTTGTTAGACAGAAGTGTATGTAGATGACTTGAAGATATTGCTCAGGAACTCCTGTCTCAATACAAGTAGTATCCAAATAGACTTTCAAGATTAAGGAATACTAGTGGAAGATTTCTAGATCTCGAATATTACTTACTAACTGTATTTTACAGATACATATACTTAATACGTGTTATAACATAGGCATATAAACATACTTATGTTCCCTTTATAAAAAATCAGTCATAGTAAAAATAGCTGAATACTGTATACATGCACAAAGTTTAAATTATCAGGAAAAAAACCCTGAAAAAACTTTGGAAAAGTAACATGTTTTACAGAAATTCAAAACTATTGTTAAATGCATGACGCATGGTGAAACTCCTAAAGCTCTCCTTTGTTTTGAATTTCCCGCAGCCAGAAACAAATGCTGGAGGAAGCATATAATATAATCAACAGCTGACGTACACTTCCTGCCTGTAATTGCTCGATTATAAAACCATGGTTGGTGGAGGTCTAGGCTGCTCGTAACCAGATTGGTCTATATTGTGCCTACGTCACCTGAGTAGAGTAGTAAATAATAATATTGGTTGACCTAGATGCAACAATCAAATTATTTATTTCACTATTAAAATGGTTTCAATTGGAAATAAAAATATTATAAAATAAAACATTGTATGTGATTGGATAGAGTCAACTTGAAAATACACACAATGCCATTGCCGGGATTAGAACCACGGAACTCTTGGTTTCCGTCCAGTCGCTCTTACCCATTGAGCTACCATGGCCAACGTGCCATCATGACATTAAATTCTCCAATTGACTAATATATTTTCCTGGTAGACCACTAGGGGCTCTCGCATTCGAGATACACCGTTTGTGGCGACTTACTATTGAAAGTACTTAAGCCCCAGGCTTCATCATTTAACTCTTATTATTTAAGTTAATTGATGGAAATTAATCATTTCTCCACACTAGCCGTATAAAGGCTAAGGTTTTTTATAGAGTAAACTTGAAAATTCCAATGCCACTACAGGGATTTGAACCACGGATCTCCTGGTTTCCGTCCAGTCGCTCTTACCCGGTCGCCTACGGTATTCAGTTATTACGCCTATAGCTATCAGAAAGTATAAGACACCTTCTGCCTGTGTGTTTTTTGTTAAAAACCTCTAAAACATTCATTTCGTTTAGGTATTATGAGTAAACTGTGGGAAATAAAATCTTATTACACGTCAAATGTATGAACAGTAGGGTCAAAATAAAAAAATTCAGTATCACAGTCTCAATTTGAACCACGGATATCCAGTTCCTCGTCCACGTGCCAGCACTACTTTAAGTTCTCCAACTCTAGGAGTTTTCATATGCTGTTGAGACGTCTACCTTTATGGCGACTTACAATATGTAAGTACTGTAAGTCCCGGGCTTTACAGTTTATCGGAAAAATGCGAGTGAGTTGGAAAATTTAGTGTGCTGGCATGTAGCTCTGGTAGCTAAGTGGTTAGAGCAAACGGGTATGGAAGATCTGTGGTTCAAATTCCGGCTATATCATATTATTTTTAATCTGACTGTATTTTTCGAAACTGGCCTCAAACACGGCCAGTGTGAATCACAATTTGCGTCAAACGAATCTCTAATTAGAGCGCACAACTTATGTCATATTTATTTTTTTGTTTCAATTTTCAAATAATAATAATAATATTTATCTCAACTGAGAAGCATTTACTCGTTTTATTTTCTTGGCCATGTAAAGAGTTATGAATTTCCAAGGTAAAATGACACGTGCATGAAAATCTTTCCGTTTCCTATAATGAAATGTGTAACTATGATTTTAAAGCAAATACCAAAATAACCTTTTATAAGAAAAGTTTCTAAAAGAGTTAACTGGGTAAGTGCCCTACATCAGATTTATTAAACTAAAAGACAAAATGCAAATTTACTCAAATTTATGCAGCTCTTAAATCTTTTATAAACTACAAAACGTACATTAAATCCTCATTTCTTGGAATTTAAATACAAGGGCGGGTAGAGAGTTGCACAAACGTTAAGATGGAAGAGAAACCCAAGAACGGTGAGTGACACTTTCTGCATATTAAGTTGATGTAAATTTTGGTGGTCCGTTATTTTGATCTAATGCACAGGAGTGAGCAAGCCTTCACTTTGACGTATAGAGGAAGTCAGAGTAAATTACCGAGGATGTGTAGTCCCATGATAGATGATTTGCAATTTATGAAGCTCAAAATAATTTACGAACGTTGAAGGCAACGTTCTCAGGATGAATTGCCTTTCATGTTTAATTATTTCCTGATAGATATTCCACACGTGTTGGACACAACCTCCATGTGGGGAGAGCACACCATTAGGAATCCTTTAATCTAAACAGTAAGTTCTTTAAAGATGATCTCTTCCTTTGGATTAGGAACGAAATGTTAACTTCAGTGTCATATTCCTATAGAAGAAGGTTCACCATTATTAGAACCGTATTCAAACAATAGCTAAACTTTCGAAGGAAAAAAACACACTTTTGAGAACTTTCTCGTACACCGAAATGGAATAATAAAGAAATAAAGGATATTAACTAATTGACTCTACTTATTTTCGATTGTGATTATTCAAAATATAATTTTACAACAAAGAAGTGTGTAGTTCCTGACATCCTCCATTTACAAAAGGGAAGTATAATATACACTCCTGGAAATTGAAATAAGAACACAGTGAATTCATTGTCCCAGGAAGGGGAAACTTTATTGACACATTCCTGGGGTCAGATACATCACATGATCACACTGACAGAACAATAGGCACATAGACCCAGGCAACAGAGCATGCGCAATGTCGGCACTAGTACCGTGTATGTCCACCTTTCGCAGCAATGCAGGCTGCTATTCTCCCATGGAGACGATCGTAGAGATGCTGGATGTAGTCCGGTGGAACGGCTTGCCATGCCATTTCCAGCTGGCGCCTCAGTTGGACCAGCGTTCGTGCTGGACGTGCAGACCGCGAGAGACGACGTTTCATCTAGTCCCAAACATGCTCAATGGGGGACAGATCCGGAGATCTTGCTGGCCAGGGTAGTTGACTTACACCTTCTAGAGCACGTTGGGTGGCACGGGATACATGCGGACGTGCACTGCCTTGTTGGAACAGCAAGTTCCCTTGCCCGTCTAGGAATGGTAGAACGATGGGTTCGATGACGGTTTGGATGTACCGTGCACTATTCAGTGTCCCCTCGACAATCAGCAGAGGTGTACAGCCAGTGTAGGAGATCGCTCCCCACACCATAATGCCGGGTGTTGGCCCTGTGTGCCTCGGTCGTATGCAGTCCTGATTGTGGCGCTTACCTGCACGGTGCCAAACGCGCATACGACCATCATTGGCACCAAGGCAGAAGCGACTCTTATCGCTGAAGACGACACGTCTCCATTCGTCCCTCCATTCACGCCTGTCACGACACCACTGGAAGCGGGCTGCACGATATTTAGGCGTGAGCGGAAGACGGCCTAACGGTGCGCGGGACCGTAGCCCAGCTTCATGGAGACGGTTGCGAATGGTCCTCGCCGATACCCCAGGAGCAACAATGTCCCTAATTTGCTGGGAAGTGGCGGTGCGATCCCCTACGGCACTGCGTAGGATCTGACGGTCTTGGCGTGCATCCGTGCGTCGTTGCTCTCCGTTCCCAGGTCAACGGGCACTTGCACCTTCCGCCGACCACTGGTGACAACATCGATGTACTGTGGAGACCTCACACCCCACGTGTTGAGCAATTCGGTGGTACGTCCACCCGGCCTCCCGCATGCCCCCTATACGCCCTCGCTCAAAGTCCGTCAACTGCACATAAGGTTCACGTCCAGGCTCTCGCGGCATGCTACCAGTGTTAAAGACTGCGATGGGGCTCCGTATGCCACAGCAAACTGGGTGACACTGACGGCGGCGGTGCCCAAACGCTGCTCAGGTAGCGCCATTCGACGGCCAACACCGCTGTTCCTGGTGTGTCCGCTGTGCCATGCGTGTGATCATTGCTTGTACAGCCCTCTCGCAGTGTCCGGAGCAAGTATGGTGGGTCTGACACACTGGCGTCAATGTGTACTTATTTCCATTTCTAGGGGTGTATTATTAATTTATGTAATAATCCTAAATACGTACAGAAAGTAGAGAAACAGTAAACTGCAGTAAAAAAGTATATATACGAATGCACACACATGTTTTCATAGTTATTTCTAGACAAAAATATTAAAATAGACCTGAAGCATAATTTAAGCACATTAAAGTGCATTCACTAGGCTTGATTTTTAGTAATTTCTAAGCATCTCCACTTATGTTCGACATCCCTATAAGCTAAACAGGCATTTGTCTTAAGGAGAGAGAGTAAACGGTGCCAATTTTCATAAATTATATACATTTTATATTTTATGGTATTATAAGTAATTATTTTACTTTAATTTAATATGTAGCTCATAATTTCAGGAAAACATCTATATTTTTAACATGTATTTCAAATGTTATTGTATCTGCCATTTTGTACTATGAATTTTGCATCAAACACTACACAGGGAAATATATTCTTCACAAACCTTAAAGAAGAAAAAGTAAACTTTGGGAGACGTTCCCTCTCTATAAATTGGCACAATTGACACAATTGACTATTTATAGCCTTTTCGTTGAATGTTTTTCAATATAAATGACCATTTCCTCAGAGAATATTTAATTTTATATGATTTTTTTTGTCAACGACTTGTAACAGTAGTTTTGGGTTATGTTTGGAGGAGGTATGAAAAGTTTATAGATCTATAAAGGAAAATGATTATGTAAATATATTTGGTAATTTAAATAAGTAAAAATATATGTAATTTTGTGATTGGCCGTAGTAATAATTGTATGACGTAATGTTGTGACGTGGAATTAAATAGGCCAATCACAAAATTAAGATAGGAGTAATAACGATAGTTACTAAAAATCAATAATCTTGGTAGAAATGTTTTGTAATGGTGAGTGTGATGAATAGTGGTGCTGGATCAAGAACATTTATGTAATAGTTGCAAATGTTTAAATGTAACAAAGTAAGAATTTATCGATATGTTGGAAGTATCCTGAAAGTGACTGGGAAAGAAAGTTTAAGTAAAGCGTAATTCAAATAATACAATTAAATAGTTACAAAGTTCGACTTCTACGAAACTTTATTCCGAACCACGCCTGAAACCAAGATTCTCATGACTCTTATTTAATAAAACAGAATCATCAAGAAACAAATCAAAATACAATGAATTAACCCTGTTATATCTGGCTTCTCAACTTGGATCTTCGAAAAGTCAACGTGCATCCCATCTCAAACATATAAATCCCGCACCAAATTGCTCCCGAACGTGTGGCTGATGAAGACTGAGATAAATTAACTACGAATAGTCCGAAATTCCTGTCCCAGACTGATAAGTCTTATTCAAAATTTGGAGTAAATGGTGTAATTAATACGAGTAAGGCAGTTCTAACATCGTTAATAAACATACCAACTTCATAATGACATATTTTAATGTACGTCTATATCAGAGGAAGTTGTGACGTATTTCAGCCGGCAGCGAGGCCTGCAGTGCGTGTGAAGTCAGGCAAGAGCCGTGTAGTACCAAGTTGCATATATAAATGGCGCTGTGACTACAGAATCTGAGGCTTTAGTCAGCTGTAGCGCACTCGAAGACAACAATGTATGTGCCACGTACCAATTGGAACTGTTAAATTTACATTGTGACGATTTATTGAAGGACAAATATACACAAAAGAAAGACAGGACTGAGTTTCACAAAAGTGTCCCCCAAACTAGATTTCCAAGGTTGCATTCACTTGCCACACGGACTTTGTGTATGTTTGGCTCGACATATGTGTGCGAAAAACTTTTTCCTGTTATGAAATTAGCTAAATCCAAACCCCGAAGTACCTTGTCGTATCACAATCTAACATGCAACCTTCGATTACAAATTTCCCAGACATTACGTCCTGACATTGTTAAACTAGTTAAAGAAAAAAGAAACAGAAAGTGTCGGAAAATGTCCGCCTAATTTGTTTCTGAATGGGTCTCCTCTAATTTACAGAGAAAATTAATTTATGTTTTATTTCATTTACTTTATAAAATACCTGACCTTCAGATAAACTACGAGTTGAAGTTTTATATATTTTCTCATAGCACAGAGTCAAAATGTAATGATTTATAAACTGACCAATTGTGTAATTAAAGCAGTCAGTATTAATATTACAACACCCAAGATGTAAGTCATACATATTATTAATACGTTTCCTCTCTTTCCTACGCTGTTGGGACCCCAACACATCAAACTGTTTCCTTCCTCATGAGCATCAGAAATCAGCGCGATGACGTCACACGCTAATCTGCCTTTCAATCGGGAGCATATTTGGTGGTTAGAGCTTACGGACCTGACGTCACACCACCACTACCTCTCTTCCCCTGTTCTATATTCCATTTAAATATATTTCTCCGTCATGTTTGTTTGGTTTTGCCTCTTTCCCTTCTGAATGAAGGATTTCATTTAAAGATATTTTTTGATCATCTCTCCTCTTCCATCGTGTCCAATGTACATGTCATAAAAGTTCTTTTTCTTTAAAATTTCGTTTAATAAGTTGCAGTTGCAACTGTTATTGAATTAGTTCAGTTTTAATTATTTCCATCCTAGAACTTTTATTTACTCTTCTCCAAAAGTAATTTATATTCTAATAAATATTCATTCTTGTTTTACTTCTTTTGTGATAAATTTCTGAATCATATTGCATTATTTTTAAGTACTATATTGTGACTTTGTGGGTTCGTGAAATGAAAAGTCCAATTGCACCACTCAAAAATGTTCTTTACTTCCACCGAATTACAATCGAAACACTTGCCAATTACATAAAATTACGTAGCGCACACAATTACAATTCACCAGTTCGTCCGTTACAGTCCCACTTGCACTCGCAATTACGTACACTCCTCCGACGCACATACGCAGTCCTTCCCCTCACTGGGCGCTCCTCACGCTGCTCGCCAAGAACTGCCTTTCCTCCAGCCCGACGCGTTGCTTATATAGGACCAACTGGCCAATCTAGAAGGTTCCGGATTAGATGAAGTATACTGTATGTTCGAGAACTCAAGGGGAGGGGAAAGAGATGGCACAGTGATGTTTTTCCGGCCACCCCTCGTTACCGCTATAAGACAAATGGGTGGGCGTGGTCGAACGCCTACCGTCTGGCCCCACCGCCGGTCGGCTCCACAGGAAGTCCCGACATTCGGGTGACAATATCA
>JAUKNK010000649.1:557500-602500 GCA_030765055.1 Mantis religiosa | reverse complement strand
TTTAGAGGAAGTAGAACCTGACAGACTAGAAACGCAATGGAGCAGATAATTTCTCTACAACTGTGTAGACTTATTGGTGACATGATTTATCCTCGACAACTCCTGCCAGCCTCTGTGGTTAGGTGGCAGCCTGTCTGCCTCACATTCTAGAGGTGACTCATCTGTATAAGAGCTTTTCCGGCGTTTTTCGTTATCCTGAAAAATAAATGTTGTGTAACTCTAAGCTCCATAGACCTTGAGCTCATTTGACCGTCATCTCAACCATTTCATTTACTGTACGAAAGCCTAATCGGTTAAAAATGTTAATTAAAGGACTTTAAAAGAATAAGAAACCTTGATGTCCTGTGCAACTACCTTGGAAACATCCGAAGAAGTGACGTAATTCCCACTAACCATGGAAGCTTCAACATTTAGATAAAAAGCTGGTACGCCCGCAGTCCAGGTTCGATATGATCGTAAGACGGTGATTAATCATAACGAGAGGTGGCACTGTTACTCTAAATAAGCGTTACTGCAGTTTATCGCTCTTGTGAGAGTGGTTGTAGCACATTGCTGAACGAGTAATTAGATCTGAGAACGTGCCCTGAATATGTCTGACGTTTAGATGCAGCATGTTGTTCTGCAACCTGCGTCATCTCTCACTGTTTCTTACGGTTTCCTACATGTATTAAAATGGAAAGGGATTTAGAAATTGCAATGAGTTTGTTTAATGGGAATTTGGAACTATTTTTAATTTAAAATACGACAGATACAGCTTATACTGTATACTTGTACATAATAGGGCAGATAAATATCATTTTATTGTTTTTATACATCTGGGTTCTAATTAAAATATTATAGATAATACAAATATTAATACCAAAAAATAAAACGATTTAAAGTTACATCTCCTGATATATAATCCTCTTTTTGTCTTAAAAGATGCAGATGGGACTCTGTGTGAACTAGAAAGAAACTGGAGGGGTGGTTTGAAAAGCTCTCGGCCATACCTAGACTGATATGTTTCCCGGTAGACCACTAGGAGTTCTCATATACTATGAGACACGCACCTTTATGACGACTTACTTTGCTGTCAGTACTTAAGTCCCAGGCTTTATAGTTAAACCACTGCTTTTATTTTAGATCAATTGATGGAAAAGTCAGTTACGAGTCAGAGAATTTAATGCCATGTCGGCATGTTGGCCACAGTATCTCAGCGGTTTAGAACAGCGGAAAGGAGAGCGGTGGTTCAAATCCCGACTATGGCATTGAATTTTTCAGTCTGACTCTACTTATCCATATACGAGGCATGTTTTTTAAGTCAATACGTTTTGCGATTCCGCAGCCGCAGCGCTACGATCGGCGTTCCGCGCATGCGAGCTGGTTACCTACATCTTTCGTGTACGTACTGACGCCATAAAAGTCTGATTCTTCATTGTATACGTTGGTTACTGAGTGTTTAAGATGCCTCCGACAATCGTGAGTCCCGCCGATTTCTTAGCTCTAAGGGCGTATAGCCGATCGATATTCATCGTGAGATCTGTGAAGTTTACGGACAAAACGTTATGAGTGATGGAATGGTAAGGAAATGGGTGAGAGCATTTAAAGATGGCCGCACAAATGTGCATGATGAAGAACGGAGTGGGCGTCCTTCAGTCGTTACTGAAGATTTGGTGCAGAAAGTGGACGAAAAGGTGAGCGAAAACAGACCTTTACAATTTCATCATTGTGCGACTATTTTCCTCAATATTCTCGTAGTGTTTTGTATCGCATTGTCAGCGAGAACTTGAAGTACCGGAAATTGTATTCACGTTGGGTTCCGAAAATGTTGACGGATTTGCACAAAACCCAACATTTAGGCAGTGCATTGACTTTCCTTGAGCGGTACTACAATGAAGGTGAAGAGTTTTTAGACCAAATTGTTACTGGTGACGAAACATGGGTGGCCTACGTCACACCAGAATCGAAACAACAATCCATGGATTGGCGACATTCATCATCACCCAAAAAATTGAAATTTAAACAAACAATTTCTGACCGGAAAATCATGTGCACCGCTTTTTGGGACAGAAAAGGAGTATTGCTAGTGGAGTTTCTGCCTCGAAATCAGACAATCAATGCAGCGTCTTATTGTGACACATTGAACAATCTGCACCGTGCAATCCAGAACAAAAGACATGGCAAGGTTAGTAAGGGTATCGTTTTGCTGCATGACAATGCCCGTCCACATGTGGCTAATCGTACCAAAGATCTCATCAAATCTTTTCAATGGGAAACTCTAGATCATCCTCCATACAGCCCTGATCTGGCGCCCAGCGACTACCATTTGTTCCTGCACTTGAAGAAACATCCGGGTGGTCAGCGTCTTCAAGACGATAACGAAGTAAAAACAGTTGTGATACAGTGGTTAACACGTCAGGTGATAGAATTTTATGAGGAGGGTATTCACAAACTGGTGCCACGTTATGACAAGTGCCCCAATATTCACGGAAATTATGTAGAAAAATGCACGTCTTTTTTTAATTCCAAAACGGTACTGACTTAAGAAACATACCTCGTAGATTGTGTTTCAAAGCAGGAAAGTTTACGTGACGATTCGTGTATGTCTTTTCTGAACATCTTCAGAACTATTTTACCGGTACATCAAGACCGATGTTCCAGCAAACCTCAGTTTTGCTCTTGCTCTTTTACTGTCCAGCCGCGTCGTAAGTCTCGAAACCAAGTGGGGCGATGATATACGTCTTTTTAAAAATGAAGACAATGAAAGCAAACATATATACTTCTGTTCACAGCATTCGCTGTTCTATTTCTGCAGAAGTCAAGAATGTTGCCCGAGGAATTTCACATTCACATAACGTGGGAATATAAGTAGGCGTGGTCTTATGAATATTTCATCAGCAGCGTTCGGAAAACTCCTAAAGCATCTGCTTATAGTCACAACACGTTGCAGGGATTGTTCCGCCTTTTCACGAGAAACGATATTGATTGCCAATACCAGACTGTTCTATTGGTGGGGAGGCATTACTCGAAATATTCAATCTCTGACACTATATTGTTTTATTAATGAGAACTGGTAAATATGAATTTCAATTAAATGTCTTATGCTAATAATTATTTGTTTATAAATCATCTCGTTAAGTTTAAACCTTAATGAAGTTTCGCCAAAACATTTTTATTGGTTGAGATACCGGTCCCCTTTTCACAAAGCTTTGTTTAAATTAAAGGGTCCTAGTATAAAATTGTCACAATATGTAACGATGTTATTCTTCTTTACACGTCTTAAACACATTAACTTGTTCAAATTTACCGTACATTTGTAAAATTTACAAATACCAATTATGCCAAAAGTTTTACTAAATCAAAAATATGGAAAATTTACGACGAAATCAGCGCAATTAGATCGGTAATTTTAATTCCAATGTTTGACAAAATAGTTACAAAATACTCCATACAACATTTTACATTATGGAAATAATCATTTCTTCCACACTAGCCGTATGTAGGCTAAGGTTCGATTGAGTACAGCCAGACTGAAAAATTCAATGTCACAGTCGGGATTTGAACCACGCATCTCCTACTCTCCGTGAGGTTGCTGTAAACCACTGACCTACTATGTGCAACGTGCCGACACGACATTAAATTCTCCAACTGACTCGTGTTTCCCGGTAGACCACTAGGAGTTCTCATATGCAATGAGACACAAACTTTTTGTGGCGACTTACTATGCTATAAGTACTTAAGTCCCAGGCTTCATAGTTAAACCACTGTGTTATACAGGTAGATTGATGGAAATAATTATTTCTTCCACAGTAGCCGTGAGTGGGCTAAGGTACTAATGAGTAGAGCCAGACTGAAAAATTCAATGTCATAGTTGGGATTTGAACCACGGATCTCACGCTCTCCATGCGGTGTTCTAAACCACTGAGCTACTATGGGCATCAAGGATCTTCTAAGAATCTTCAACAACATCTCAAACTCTCCTTTACAGGCTACACTTTTGACATCTTTTATTTTCTTTGAAATGACTAACAATATGGATTTTTTTATCCAGATTTATGAACCCTATTTTACACAGTGGTATATTAGGGTTAGAGTTGATACATACAAATATACAATTTTAACAAAAATATTTTAAATAGTAGAAGGAATAAATGATGTTTTAATCTGAGGCATATTAATTTAAACTATTTCAGAAGTTTAAACACTGAGTTTATAAACATCATGAAGTACTTACACTGTTGTGGCTTCACTAGCAAATATGCGAGCGGAGCAGAAAGTTCAGTTCCTAGAGAGTCTAGCTTAAATATTAATTATTGTCTTTCTCTCCAGAAAATGGGACAACAGAAAAGGAGATGAACCACAGTTTGAAATTCTTCACCGTGCATGCACTCGGGGTTGGATGTTAAGTGAAAGCGTGATAAGTATTCACAAAAGTTACCATTGGATTAAAATATGGATTAAAACAGCACGTACTAAAGGTGCTCCACATGCAGCAGGAATGTGATATGATGTAGATCTCAGTTGTTTCTCACAAATGGATACAAGAATATAGAATTTTAAGGATATCATATACCTTCAAAACTGAAACATTTAACGATCGCTGTTTTTTCATGTCTGTAACAAATGACTACCTCAACATTCCTATAAAGTTAACTTCGCTCGCCTCGGTAGCGTAGATGGTAGCATGTCTGCCTCACGTTCAAGAGGTCCCGAGTTCGAATCTCGGTCAGGGGGAGTTACCTGGATAACGTTTTTTCAGGGTTTTCCCTTATCCTTCAAGACGAATGTTGGGTAACTCTAAGCTCCATGGACCCTGGACTCATTTGAGCCTACTCATTTCATCCAATTCATTCACCGTCCGATATGGCTTAACGTTGGAGGACGTAAATTACAAAAAAAAAGTTTAATTTGATTAAACTGAAATAAAAAGAATAGGAAACTTACCTAAAAGTAGCTTTATATTCATTAATAAACGACTGCGGGTAGATAATATCATGTGAAAGCAAAACATTATGGAAGAATTCGTTAATTCCACAACACTAGTAAAACACAAAGGCCTGCATCTACAAATGAGTATGAAGTAACTTTACCAAATAAGATAGACGTTCTACATTCTACGTTACTGCTTTAGCCATTAATGTTTCAAAGTGTTCAGCTAAAGTTATAATGAAGGCGAAAGAAGCCTCTTCCTCCAGCTAGTGACTTAAGGTTATTATTATTTCATGTAGTACAAACTTCTCTCAGAAATATAGTTAGCTCAGTCATCAGGTTCGTGTAATCCCGTTTCATAATTCAAAAGATTGCGGATCAGTGGATTTTGAACCGACTAGAGCGAAAGTATTCTCGGTACATGACGAAAAAACAGCAAAAGATAAATTTATTCCCATTTGAAGTTACACGTATCACTGTCAATCACAGCAAACAACTTTACATCATGTTTTATTACTGTGTGTGGAATAAAAATTAAAAACATGAAATATAATATATATCACTTCTGTGTTGTAGTTGAAAATAAAAAAGTAAAACAAGACGAGAGGCATGTTCACACGTCTGTCTCTGCCATTGACAAATTTACACACATCTGCTGTACATTAAAAATATATGATGTAACTTCATTTCACTCAAAAGTTCCATATAAGGTTTTAATGTGAAACACAAAAATGTTGATGTCTTCTCAACAAAAAATATCGTTGTTAGCCTTAAGGTTAAAACTGAAGATACTCAAAACAAAACTCCAGTTGATTTGTCTTCTAAGAGGTTAGTGTAGCACTAACGTTACACATTGCGCATACTGACAACAAAATAAACTACGAGTATATATCTACTCGAATCACACTAGAACTATCAATGCTGTATCACAACTCACACTTTGCACTTTGCACAACTCACACTTTATCTGTCTCACCTGCGAATGGACTCATTCGACTTAATTAGGCGACTCCTCCACTGATGGCACACCAAGCGGGATGGCTCAGGCGGTTTAGTCTGTGGCCTGTGTTCGGGAGACCCGGGTTCGATTCCCGTGGCCGACCTACCTGACCCAGGGGTATTTTAGGGAGTTTCCCCGGGTTGCTAGGCGAATGTTGGGTAGGTTAATTACATCCCCCGAATTTCCTGTCCCTCCATTGCATCTCCATTATCATTTCATATCATCTCTCATCTGATGGTCTCTTTCAGGGTAGAAGTGTCGGCGGGAGTCTCGGCGGCGCATGACAGGATGATATGTTCTATGGAATACTACTTCCTCCTCCAGTAGATCAGTTGCCGGCCTCAGCTCCTCTGCGGGGACCATTTCGAGACCGCCAGCCAGGGACCTTTGGAGCTCGGATCGCCTGCCTGGGACAATTAGGGCTCGGCTGCTGGGCTCGTTGCCGTCCCGCTGTAGAGGAGCGAGTTTGTTGTCCTGGCTTGTCAGGGAGGTCTCTATCCAAGTAAACTGTAGGGACCCTTCCCTCTGTAGTGTCGTGGCTCTTTGGGTCAGCCGCCCTGTTTCCGTCGCCTCATCCTTCCTCCCGGGTTTGCCCCCACTTGGATGCAAAGGAACAAGAGCCCCAGCGTTGTGGCCTACGTACATTATCCCCTCCTTAATGCAATCCCAATCCCAAATATCTTTCACACATGTGCACGAGCTATCTCCGAGCACCTCCCCGAAAGCTATCGTCCTATAAGTCCGTTGCCGACCCTCTCCAAGCTGTTTGAAAAAGTAGTTCATCGCCGTTTTCTGTCTTAACTTAATCATGACCATGTTCTTCTGCCTTATCGATTTGGATTTCGTCACAAACATTCCACTACCCATCAGCTTTTACGATTAACTCAGTCAATTGTTCACGGCTTCGAGGCCCATCAGTATACCACGGCTGTCCTCCTTGATGTGCCACAGGCATTCGACAGAGTTTGGCATGATGGTTTGCTCCTTAAGCTCTACCACATCGGTCTTCCTTATTACTTATCACATCTAATCCACAGTTTCCTCTACGACCGCAGCTTTTCAGTACGCATTGGTGGAAAGCTTTCATCCCCACGTAATATTACCGCAGGTGTCCCACAGGGTTCTATCTTGGCCCCGACTCTATTTAATATATACATTTCGGATATTCCTGACTTAGCTCCGACTTCTTTAGCTCTTTACGCTGATGACACAGTACTATATTATTCTCATGTTAATCTCCAGCACGCACAACAAGTAGTACAGCTCTCTTTGGATCGCCTAACTCATTGGTTCAGCACTTGGCGGATCTCATTGAACCCTCAGAAACCCGAAGCTAAAATCTTCACTCCGCCGATATACTCCGCTTACTCCGTTGTGCCTCTACAGGAACAATGTCCCTTGGCTCCCCACTACAACTCCCGTTAAATACCTTGGAGTGATTTTGGACTCTCGACTGACCTGGCGTGCTCATATCGATCGTCTTATATCACTGGCCTCCGGGCGACTTTCAAAACTCTCACCTCTGTTGCATCGCCGTTCCAGCCTCGGCCTTTGTTACTCTACAAATCACTCGTTCGTCCGCTTATTACATATGGGGGGGCCGCACACACATGTCATTTGCGTCGTCTTCAGGTCATACAGAATCGCGTCATGCGCATCGCTACTAACACTCCATGGTTCATCCGTAATCAGCAGCTCCATCACGAACTAGGACTGTTACCTCTTCACGACTACATTCGCAGGATCGCTCGTCGTTTCTTTTCCACGCTGCAAGAAGTTCCAGGAGCTGTGCATTATAACATCGGCGTTCGCACGCGCCAGCCCTCACGCTTGAAGAGGAGACTACCACAGGACCTGCTTCTAAGTGATACATCTGATTCGAGTGATTCTAGTGCTTGATGTCTGTCTTACATCTTCAATATTGACATAATTTCTCAGAGAGTATTATTGGAGTTCTAACTTAATGTAGTTAGGGGGCGGCCTGTTAGCCTACCCCTGAGTGTTATTGTTCTTATTGTACTGTTACCTTCTTTTCACTCTGATCTGTAAAGCACTGTACTGCTGATCGGTCAATAAAAAATTATAAAAAGAGGTATCTCCGAACAGATTCATAACGAAATGACCACTTTATAAAAGCGACGTAAAATAAATAGATAATACAGCACTATGTAACGAATTTGCCACTCTGAAGGCATTCTTTTATGCCTTCAACTGCTTCAGCGTACGACAATCAGGCCATAGTTCTTTTCGCGGTGATAAAACACGACTTTCATTTCCTTGGTTATTACATGAACATTTTCATTCAACTCGTTTCCTCGCCTCGACTTTATTTCCTAACATAAAATGTATGCATGCCATTTTAATAGGCCGCGATTGTCTTCCTTTCTTTCCGTGTGACCTTTGGCTCTTGCGTACACGCCGATGAATACATTAATTTTTGTTTTCTTTATAAAGGAGACGCAATTACAGTTGCGTGCGAAGTCACTCCGTCAGAGTGAAGTTTTCTTTTAAGAGAAAACACTGAGAACATTCCTCTTCTCTGAAAAAGCAGGGTATTTAAACAAACCGTGCAAGAAGAATGACATTTACGTATTTACCATAACAGTTCAACAGACAAGGCGTGCACGTTCGCTTCTGTTCATGTCTGCCTACGATAAAACAGCGAATAATTACGATGACAGGATCACAAATCTTTCTGTTTTGTTTATTCTAGTTTTTCTTTTGTTTTTGTACTTTATCTGAATACTTATAATTTTCCTTAAACAGCTTTAGATAAAGTCATACAAGATATGAAAGTTAACATAAGGGCATACTTTTTTTTAACCTTGGATTGGACAGCATTACGGAGGAGATTCGGCACGGAGGTCTAAGCTTGGTCTATTGTACCTATGTTCAAAGTGGAGCACTCACGGGAGGAAGGGTAAGGAGAGAGAAGACAAAGGGCGGCCTTCCAAAGAGACACGACAATGCAAATTTATCAGTTGGAAACTCCCTGGCAGGCAAGTACAACCGGCATTCCACCCTACTAATGATAGCGGCGCTCAACTACGGCGGTCATCAGCGCCCTTTAAAAGATATAAAACTTTCTAAAAACTATACAAGTGTAGTAAAACATATTAAAAATACACGTATATAAAGAACATCAATCAAAACCTACTAAAAATTTCGTTCACTAAATCCTAAACTCTAAACTAGACAAGAATCTAAAAACATTCTCCACGGGTCTCCACGCACGGCCTACACGTGGGTAGGTCTGTTGACCGTCTCCCTCAACCACGAAGAGGAGCCCACACGAGGGAGACTGTTGGCTCAGAACCCCGGGTGCGCCAAACCCGTACATACCGAAGTAGCCTCCTGGGGGGTCTCACCCTACTGTAGTCGGAAAGCGACCCCACCAGGCCAAGCTTCTTAGAGGAAATTTTACAAAGAAAATATCATCCTACCATGCAACGCCGAGACACTCACTGACACCTTTAAGCTTATAAAGACCACCAGATGAGAGATGATATGAAATGGAGAGATAGCAAATTTGGGAGATGAAATTAACCTCTCCAGCGTTCGCCTGGTGACCTGGGAAAATCCTCGAAAAAACTATCGGTCACGTACATCGGCTAGAGGAATCAAACCTCGGGGCACAGACGAAAGACCTGAGCCATCCCGCTTGGTTACTTAGATTTCATTAGAAATAGTGCTTCAATGCCTGAAACTGCTAGGAAATAGTTTTAGAAAGTCTTCTTTTTTTGTGGAAACGTAGAGTCAGAATGAAAAATTCAATGCCATAGCCGGGATCTCCTGGTTTCCGTCCAGCCACTCTACCATTGAGCTACTATGGCCAACGTGCCGATATGACATTAAATTCTCCAACTGACTCGTATTTTCCCGGTAAACCACTTAGGAGTTCTCATAAACACATGAGACAACTACCTTAATGGCGACTTACTACAACACAATTTAGCCTACACACGGCCAGTGTAAAAGAACAATTAATTTCCAATAATTGACCTAATAGTGATTAACTATAAAGCCCGGGCCTTAAAGTACTTACATGTAGTAAGTCGCCATTAAGGTAGTTGTCTCATTTGTTTATGAGAACTCCTAAGTGGTTTACCGGGAAAATACGAGTCAGTTGGAGAATTTAATATCGGCACGTTGGCCATAGTAGCTCAATGGTAGAGCGGCTGGACGGAAACCAGAAGATCCGTGGTTCAAAACCCGGCTATGGCATTCAATTTTTCATTCTGACTCTACGTTTCCACAATTTAGCCTACACACGGCTAGTGTGAAAGAACAATTAATTTCCAATAAGTCTTCTTTTGTTTGAGTGCATCGCAAAAACACTGAATTTCTGTTCAAGTGCAGAATTTTCCCAGGATATGACACGTAGATTCTCAATAAATGTCCCCACTGAGCTACCGTTTACGTGAAACATTTCTCCAAAACTTTTACTTTCTCTAAATGGCTTTAACTGATTTGATTAAGGTATCTGTTTACAAAAACATTTACATGAAAAATAAACTATTTACCTTGAATTCTTTTGGAATACTTGAGCAGTCCTGTTTATTTGAAACGCTTTTATACTCGTATAATCTTATATAGCTGATGAACCCATGGTAAACGATATATGTTCAGAGAAATTCAGATACCTTTAGCTGTGACGTATTAATTTTGTATGATCTGTATGTACGTGTGTGAGTGTCTACGCGCAAGTGGATAGCATAACATATATAAATCCCAAATTACTCTTTATGTTGACAATTTTTAAATTTTATATTTACTTTATATATATATATTTATTAAATTACTAAAATGTTTAACATAATTTTATGACAAACTAAATTCATACCTTGAATTTTCTGGGGATAGTCAAACCTAAGAGATCAACAAAATCAGCCTGGCAATTGTAGAGAATACAGAACTTATGTCAAACGTATATTATTTGTAGAATTAACCATTTCCGAGAGACTTCTTGATATTAGTTTTAATTTCTCAATTCTACTTGTATTTTTCTAGGGAAAGTTTTTTTTTTTCGTTTTCAGCATGTTGATGTAAAAGGAAAGGAATTTTAAAGCCATCAATAATGACATTTTAAAATACTTGACTATCGCTATTCATCGTATCTACAAGGAAATATGTAATAAAATAATTTTACAGATGTCTAACTCAATTAATATGAAGTAGACAAGAACGGTTTCTACGAGAGTTAACAAAGATATCTATATGGATACAACGTATCTACGACATATATTTTTAAACTTGTTTTTGTTGTTGCAATTTTACGTCCTCCAACGTTAAGCCACATCGGACGATGAATGGAATGGGCGAAATGGTGCTCAAACGAGCCCAGAGTACACAACATTCGTCTTTCACGACAAGGGAAAACCCTGGAAAAAACTTATCCAGGTAACTCACCCTGACCGAGATTCGAACTCGGGACCTCTTGAACGTGAGGCAGACACGCTACTGAGGCGGGCTTTAAACTCGTTAATTAAATCCCAAAATATTAAGATAACTTAATATCTGTCACTCTGTTTAGGCCCTACGGCAAAGCCTGAGAGTGCCGGCCCTAGTAGCCATGGTCGCTAAAGCGTATGTCTCTAGAGTTCCGCCGCGTAGAGGGTCGAGGGTTCGAGTCCCGCCTTGGGCTTGGATGTTTATGTGTATAGTCAATATTTTTGAAACTAGGAAAACGGATAAGAAATAAACGGAAATAATAAAAAGTCGGTTAAATAAGAAAAAGAAAAATATATACCTATATACATAGATAGATATACATTTTTAATATAAAAAAGAAAAGAAAAAAAAAAGAGGCTAGTATTACGAGTTCCGGGTTTCACATCTGGAGTCCTTCCCCCTGACCTCGGCTCTTTGCAGTGTTTCCCTGGTCGGTAAGGTGAATGCTGAAGTGGTGTCTTCTACCACAGCTGTTCTGTCTCTCATTCCCCCCTTAGGATACCAGCCTGCAAAGCTACTAGCATGGTGTGCTAATGTCTCACCGAGGTTTTTCTGTAGTCGTCCCCTGGGGGATTGACGTGCGCAAGTGGGGATCCACTTCCATCTTGGGTTGGGTGGGTCCTTTTAAAGTTATAAGGGAAACATCTACGGAGGCCCGTTTCTCCCTGGCCATGGATTTAATGTCTTTCATTCCCTTTGATTTCGTCTCCATCGAAAAGGATGTTCTGCAACTGTGTACCGTCGATAACATGCAGATGGCGCAAAGGCTTGCGCGTTGTAACTTATCGGCTCTGAGCCTCCAGTGCCGAATCGATCTTTCCCCGTTTTCTACGGAGGGGAAGCTCTGAGCCACCTCCGGTTGCTTGAGCAGGTCACCTCCTAGCCGGTGGTCAAGTTGGTAACTATTAGGTCACTCTGCTCGTCTTTCTGCTTACATTACCCGTCTCCTGCGATTCCTTTACCTCATCCGTTCCTCCTGGGAGAGTACACAAAAATTCCAATAGCGTAGGGTGCTAGGTATTCTTCAGTTATCTCTATCTCTGTGCAGAATGTTTTCATTTGCTGTTAAATTATACAGACCGTACCAGGATCTAAGCCTTGACTCTTTGAAGTTTTTTCTCTAACCAGTATTTTCTGTCCCAAATAGATTTGCAAATTTGTAAAACTTCAAATAATCACTATAATTACTCAAACAGCTCCACGCATATTTAGAGTATAATTAATGCAATAAAATTACTCTGCCATAGAAACAACCTTCATTAACATCAAAGTTGCTGAGTTATTTGAAATACTCAATCTCTTTCTTCCTCTGTATAAATAGAGTAAGACAGATAGACACGTCAGCTCCTTTCCAAATACACATCTGCAGCGTTTTCGAGTGTAATTTTTAGTCATTTATAAAGTACCAGGCGCTTTTAACTCTTCTTTCATGTCTCATAAATTGTAACCTGCCACTAGCTTTAGGGGGTTCATTCCAAAATGTGTTTTGTTTCTCCTTTTATACCGCTGGAGTCATACATCATGCACGTCAATGCATTTTCTCCTAGTTTCTGTTTTACTGCTACTGGAATGCGCTATAACTTTGAAACCTTTCTGTTTGTTTTTGTTTCATTAACTTAGTTACATGTGTACTTTTAAGGTCATAGTTTCTGAGCAGCCATTGCTTCTACATCTATTACTTTTTAAATTAAGTCATTTAACCGATTAGGCCATATCTTACGACGAATTAAATGACTGAAATGATGTTCAAAGAGTCCATAGAACCTGTTACAAGTAATGCAACTTTCATAATAAGGCATAACCCCAGAAAAATCCTTAGTCAACTTAGTTGATCGGGATTCGAAATCGGACCTCTTGAATAATGTCAGGAAGACACCTACCATCAGGCTATAGAGGCAGGAAATAATATTTTGGTTATTTCTTGGGTTAAGGACAGAGGGACGAGTGGAAAGCACAATGCTTGCGTTTAACTACAAACTTTTAAAAATCAAAATTCATTGGTTTGCTTTGTTACAGGTAAATGAAATTCATACCATCAAACAAGCAACTCTTTCTTAATATGTAGATAATGCAAAACATGTAATATAAATTCATAACTTTTCTCAGAAGCTTTTTAAGATGACGTCAACACATGTTAATAAGTTACACATAACCGCCATAATTTTCTTCACAGAAAATCCAATTTTTTAGTAGAAATAAACTACTCAGTGATGCATAAATTGAGTGTGTTTGAAGTTTTATATAGTGAAGAGTATAGACAAAACATTTCAATTTAATACCATTATTTTTTCCCTTAAAAGGCACAGATTTTAAATTTTTAAAAATTCAAACTGTTTTACCTGAAAATATCTTTACAGTAATTTTATTAAAAATAATGCTTTGTGACACTACAAAAAGTTTGTGAGAAATTTGTACCCAAACATGTAAAATTGCAACTTGTGGGAAAATGTAAAACACTAAAAGAACAGGGTTTTTAGCTAACTCACCAAAAGTTACAACATTCCTGCACCATAATCCTGCACTTTTCTGCACCAGTTTGGATAACAATGATAGCTCTACTGTTATCTACGCAAGAGCTGTTGTCATCATCTGGTTGAATGTGAGACAATTTTTTTTTTTTCTATAGGCTAAAAATTTACTGCAACCAGGAAGGTTAGATGCACTTTCAATGTTACTGTTTTCTGTTTTACGATAAAACACTGCCTTTTTCCAACCAAAACGCTTTACTCTATCCATATTTATAGCAAATCTTCAAATCACCTTGAATAAATAACACTAAAGTCGATCATTTGAAATGTAAACAATTCGCCATATTGTGAGAGCCTTCTGTAAATACACATGCAGCCACATCTGCAGCAGAGATACCAACAACAAGCATAAAATTTACCGCATAGCTCTGCTGCCACAAATCATAAATTTATAACAATTTTAATTTCAATGGTTATGTAGGTATTTAAAAGGGGGCTTGGACATGGTGACGCCATATTTAATCACCATTTAAAGGGATTAAATATTAAGAATACCTATAATGCAATATATCATTGGATTCGTAAAATCTTGCCGATTTTTATAAGACAAAAGAAACAAAAATTCGATTTGTTTTGAGGTATTCACACGTCCCACTGTCCTTAATAACTTATACAATAGTCATTCGGACTATTCCCAGAAAAATTAAGGTATTTTGATCAAAATGGTTAGAGCTCCTTCCAAAAATAAATATTTCTGAAAAATGTTTTAATGTAAAGAACATTTTTGTGTGAGGAAATTTCTTTATACTTATCTTTAACGTTACTAATGCAAACGGTGATAGTGTCACCCAAATATCGGGAAGCACAACAACCGACAGCTGAGTAAGGGACCAGAGGCCGCGCCACACCCTCCCATTTGTCTCCTGTCACTAACTGAAGGGATGATTAGGAGAGGGATTGCGGGCCACTGTGCCGTCTCTTTACCCTCCCCCTAGGTTCTCGAACGTGCGGGTTGTTTCGTCTAATCCTTAACTTCTAGATTGGCCAGCTGGTCTTATATAAGCGACGCGCCGGGCCGGAGGAAGTCAGTGCTTGGCAAGCAGCGAAGTAGCGCCGTGTTAGTGAACGGACGAGAAGACTGTGTGCCTGCAACGGAAGAATTTACGTAATTGTGAGCGTACAGTGGAACTGCAACGGACGAACTGGTGAATTGTAATTGTGTGCATTACGTAATTCTGTGTAATCGGCAAGTGTTCAACTGTAAGTCGGTGGAAATAAAGAACATTGTTGAGTTTGTGTAATTGGACTTTTCATTTCACGAACCCACAAAGTCACAATAGTGAGAAGGGCATAGAGGGAAAGAATGACAAAATAAGGCATAGATTGTAAAAGGAGAAGGTAAAGGACGAAAGTGGTGAAGAGAGAGAAAAGGAAAAGAAGAGACAGTGGGAACGTGGAAATCAGTGAGAAAGTGAGAGAGGGGGAGAGGAGAGGGTGGAGGAGAGAGCAAATGCAGTCAATGAAATAACTCAAGCAGAGCTGTGGGTTCTGTTTTTATGGAATAAAAGTACATAAAGGTTGCATTCCTTTCCCTGTTACGGCATGAGACAGTCTTCTCACTAAAATAACTTCATGCCAATGTATAAAAATGCTAAAATAGAAAAGTTAGACAGTAATGAGGCCGTTAGTTGGGAGGCGTTAGAAATAATCAGCTTCAGGTTTTTACACATGCATCAAGAGCGAGTTAATCACCATCAGATACCAAGTCTATATAAGGCAGTCTATTGCTTTGCTCAAGGCAACATGAACCACAAAAACAAGATTGGTGCAGGTCAAAAGAATGTCTAATTACATAAATTACATACGTGATAATTACGCAGAAATCAGGTACGCAAAATACTGTAAAAATTACGCTTGAGGCTTACGTACTTAGAAAACTGAGTGTTTAGGAAACAAAACAAATGTTAAATATATGTTGAAAGAAACTGTAATAACAGGTACATTACATTTATGTCAATTGATGGCAGATGAACTCGTAGTAACTGATGTGCCTGAAGGACATACTCGAATGTGAGTGATTGAAGTAATGTTTCTGTGGGTAGACATCGGCTTCTCACGTTTAGCATCTAAGGTACAGTTTTCAGAAGATAACGTTTCATTTTGTGTATTTAAAACGTATTGATAATTTTTAAGAGTTTAAACGTTACAGTACTTATTTTGCCTACACTCTCCTTCATAAAAGAAGAACTATTTATAAAAGTTTAATTAGCCATTATCTGCCCGCTTTGTAGCACCCATACTTGCGTCTGCCTTACGTACAAGAGGTCTCCAGTTCGAATCTCGGTCAGGGCGAGCCCCTGAATAAGAGTTTTCCAGTGTGTTTCCTTATTCTGAATGGTGAATGTCTGGTAGCTCTAAGCTCCATCCGTTGAGCATCATTTCACCCATTTTAATCATCGTTTTATATGCCCTAACATTGGAGGACGTAAATTAAATCAATAAAGAAATATGAGAAACCATTACGCTCCAAAATAACAATTATCTACAATTTAGCTGAAATATTGACACATAAATAAATATAAAAAACATACTAGCATATATAGAGCTTCAATTTCATGATTTTTGAGGCATTATAGTCCATATCGGATCAGGGCCTGCCAACCCTATTGCCGGCCTCACGCCCACATACGCAAAGTAGAGGTGTGCGATCATTCAATGGATACGGGGAGGAGATAAATTAAGAGAGAATAATGACTCAAAGAACTAAGGCTACTCCTTAGTACTCTTTCTATTGTACAGTCACACGTAGGTCCAGTAGTGAGGCGTGACTTTCAAAGCGAGGGAAGCTCCAAATAATAATTTTCCTTAAAATAAGAGAGAATAATGACTCAAAGAACAAAGGCTACTCATTAGTACTCTTTCTATTTTACAGTCACACGTAGGTCCAGTAGTGAGGCGTGACTTTCAAAGCGAGGGAAGCTCCAAATAATAATTTTCATTAAAATAAGAGAGAATAATGACTCAAAGAGCTAAGGCTATCCTGTAGTACTTTTTCTATTGTACAGTCACACGTAATTCCGGTAGTGAGGCGTGATTTTCAAAGCGAGGGAAGCTCCAAATAATAATTTTCATTAAAATAAGAGAGAATAATGACTAAAAGAGCTAAGACTATCCTGTAGTACTCATTCTATTGTACAGTCACACATAGGTCCAGTAGCGAGGTGTGACTTTCAAAGCGAGGGAAGCTTCAAATAATAATTTTCATTAAAATAAGAGAGAATAATGACTCAAAGAGCTAAGGCTATCCTGTAGTACTCTTTCTATTGTACAGTCACACGTAATTCCGGTAGTGAGGCGTGACTTTCAAAGCGAGGGAAGCTCCAAATAATAATTTTCATTAAAATAAGAGAGAATAATGACTCAAAGAGCTAAGGCTATCTTGTACTCTTTCTATTGTACAGTCACACGTAATTCCAGTAGTGAGGCGTAACTTTCAAAGCGAGGGAAGCTCCAAATAAAAATTTTGATTAGAATAAGAGAGAATAATGACTCAAAGAACTAAGGCTACTCCTTAGTACTCTTTCTATTGTACAGTCACACGTAGGTCCAGTAGTGAGGCGTGACTTTCAAAGCGAGGGAAGCTCCAAATAATAATTTTCATTAAAATAAGAGAGAATAATGACTCAAAGAGCTGAGGCCAACCTGCAGTACTCTTTCTATTGTACAGTCACACGTAGGTCCAGTAGTGAGGCGTGGCTTTCAAAGCGAGGGAAGCTCCAAATAATAATTTTCATTAAAACAAGAGAGAATAATGACTCAAAGAGCTAAGGCTACTCCTTAGTACTCTTTCTATTGTACAGTCACACGTAGGTCCAGTAGTGAGGCGTGACTTTCAAAGCGAGGGAAGCTCCAAATAATAATTTTCATTAAAATAAGAGAGAATAATGACTCAAAGAGCTAAGGCTATCCGTTAGTACTGTTTCTATTGTACAGTCACACGTAGGTCCAGTAGCGAGGTGTGACTTTCAAAGCGAGGGAAGCTCCAAATAATAATTTTCATTAAAATAAGAGAGAATAATGACTCTAAGAGCTAAGGCTATCCTGTAGTACTCTTTCTATTGTACAGTCACACGTAATTCCAGTAGTGAAGCGTGACTTTCAAAGCGAGGGAAGCTCCAAATAATAATTTTCATTACAATAAGCGAGAATGACACCCCCGGCAGGGAAGTTGGCTTTCTTGACCAGGGCCTCTTACCTAGCGTAAGCTACTCAATTTCCTCACGATGCTAGGTGTGCACCGGTCCTGTGCCCGCGACTTAAAATCTACACCTCATGGGTGGGATCGAAACCGGGCCGCGTTCCGTGGCAGCGAAACAAAGCATGACGCCTTAGCCTGCCACGCCACGGCACAGCACCAATTTCATGATAAATTACAAATAAGCCCCTCTAAGGGAGGAATATAAATGCAAGATTACAGCCTATAACGGAAGTGAAGCTTCTTTAGTCCTTTGTTATGCCCTGGAAGTTAAGTTATAAATGCCACGTGCTTGTAGCGACGAGGGTTGCTTTTTAACAACCCTTTCTGCTACTGTTTTGAAGATGGATCCAATGAGAAGAGAAAATTTGTAGATAAATCCGAAGGCAATTACTGTTTTTATATACGTTTGTTTTAGGCACATTTCTATACAATCTGTATGTTTCATTTACAGGGTGAACCTGAATTGCCCAAAGATTCAAAATATATATTAAATTGTATACGAGTTTTAGCAATGTAGCACTAAGATTTTGTTCCAAGGCATTTAAGGTAAAAAATGCATATTAAAATTAGTAAACAATCTTTATCTTCTATCTTACGAGCATCTAAAAGTATCAGCAAACATTGAATTAGGCTCATATTTATAAAAATAATATTAACAAGTACTGCAGTTAAATAAATTTTTAGTATATGATTTACTATTAGAATTAATCAAAAGTATCAGATGAGAGTTTAAAGCCTTTAATCCTTTGGATTTATTCTCTACTATTTAGAAATTTTACTGAAAGTGTGGAAATACAACTTCGTTACATCATTCACTACATTAAATACCGTTAAGGTTAGCGGCAGATTTCAGCAAATAGAGAGTAATTTGCTTATTTGCAAAAGTCTTTCCACCTGAATAAATTGATCACAGTAACTCGAAAAGGACACAATTTTAATGAAACGTCCAAGTGTTTGAGTTTAATTGTTGTGGCTTTAAAGGTTAAAACATCAAATCACTATAGAGAATTATTAAAATTTACATTAACATTCTTAGTTACAATAAATTCTGAGACCTGATATCGAAATACGGTGCAGGGTGCAGCTTTTCTTATGCTGTCATCCTGTAACTGTACAATTACTACGTAATCAAGATTTTCAGATTTTTTATTGTTACATTCTGTTTGTAATTGTAGTTACATAGTTTAGTTCCAACGTTTCAATATTACAGCTGCGGTATTTATGAAGTAATTCGGAGATGTGTTTTACCCCAGCAGTTATTCAAAAGTCTTTTTCGCCTGTAATGACTTTTAGCATCTTGCTAATATTAACATTTTTTCACGTGATAAAATTTTCAAGCAATTTCTCCTTTCAGCTTTGTACTGTTGTGCAAAGAAATGTACTTCGATTTTAGGCAAAGAAAATAATTTTGTAAAATTAAACACTCTATAAAATTTGGTGCAAAAATGATAAAAATAATGATTTCAATGCATGGAGCCAAACTAATAAATATGTAAAACAAATCTTTATGCTAGATGGTTGTTCTAATAAAGTTCAATAGAGCAGAGCTAATGTTTTTATTCAGTAATCTGGAATCGTTCATAACGAAATGAATTTTGAAAAAGTGAAGAATTAGAACCTAACATTTAACTGCACAATTAATTCCTCAATCAAAGGCTTCACATTTTATATTTTATCTGTAGAGCACATGCTCAACATTATCATGTAGAATTCCAAGCGGATAATCAAGGACTGCATACTTCAGCATTTTGAACGATGGGTTCCCTAAAAGATGAAAATATAACATTTTAACAATTCCATTAAAATACTTATCCTTCCATTATAAAAGGTATGTATTCGGTTAGCTCAGGGTGACCGGAAAGCAGTTTACACATGACCGGAAAGCAGTTTTACCGATACTGTGTCCTATCCGGTAATTCAGTGGTTTTATCCAAAAAGAGCATTGCGCTCCTGGTCATTCTGAGGCAAAACCGCAGCGACGTCATGTAGACCATTACATATTGCTTTCCATCTGGGTACACAACAGGTAGCCCATGAACCGCATGCTGCTCGCAAAATCGTTTTAACTAAACTACAAAAAGAAAATAAGAGTGCAAATAGTGAAACCGATGTGCTAGGTTTGCATTTAAATGTAATGAAAAGGAAACAAAAACAGATCTAAACCAGCTCTATTACACAGCCCATACATAATATATGCACTTGTTTCTTCTTTTACATGGTTTGGATTACTTGTTTGGTTCGTAAACTACTTTTAAAATAGAGTTCTTATCAGCAGTTTAATCCTTCTTTTTCTTCCTTTAATATTAATTGCACATCTATCACATAAAATGTTAACAGTGGATTTTAACTATCTCATTTATATATAAAAACTGAATATATAAAAATATAATTGACCCTAATATAACATCAGAACGTCCTCCAAATAAAAGACGACTAATGGAATTTACTTTCCCCCATAATATGAAGCGAATTTTATTCAAGACAATTCTTTCTACAGCGCTTAGTTTCAGGGATGTTGTACTGTCTGAAATTTAATAGTCCAATTGATTTTTAAGTTCCCCCCTCAGAATAAAAAAAATAAACTTCTGCAAATAAAACATAAAAAAATGAATATGCGAATAATATTGTAAGTCAAAAATAAAGTCAACTAATTCAGTTTTTAAATTTCCAAGAAAATGTCTCAAATCCAAACTGATATATTCACCAACAATAGAGTTTAAATGTCGAAGTGAAGGTAGAAAACAATACATTCCATGTTTCCAACTGTTGATACGGTGATTTTTGGCTGTATGAGTTCATTGCCAATACATAAAGATCTCCGTAAAGTTTAGGAATGCAACATAAACCTGAAACATTTCAGGAGACCATAATTTTGAACCAATAATAGGACACACTTGCAAGTTTGGGAGAATATAATACACAATTGGGAGATTACATTACACTATTTACATCTCAGAGAAAATGTTGGAAATGTCCTCCACCAGCATCTATACATGTTTGCACTCATCTCACCATATTCTCTGAAGTTTTACGGAATGTATCCTCGCCAATGTTACTTATTTCGGGTTGGAATGGATTCCTTGAGAACATCAATTGTCCGTGGCCTATTCTTGTGCACTCTATTTTCAGATACCCCCACAAGAAAAAATACGGTGGTGTTAGGTCAGGGGATCTGGGGTCCACACACCTTTTGAGCTATCAAATAAACTAATAACAAGATCCATGGTGTCATTAGATGTATGACATGTTTTTTGTCGTAATTTACGTCCTCCCGTAGGGAAGGGGTCCGTCCCCTTCAGCTGCCGAGGTGCGGGCGCTGCGGATCCTTAGCATTCGTGGTTCCTCTGACGTTACTAGAGGTACCTCGGGCCGAACTGCCGAGCCCCTCCCGTCGGGGAGTTGTTCGGATTGGGTTGGACTCGAGGGGGCAATGTGTTCCCGACACCCACGGGCAATTGGGTACCTCCGGCCAGGCTACGGCCGCCCAGAGGAGGTAGAGGGTTGCCTAATAAGTCCCGGATACTAGCCTGCAGAGCTAGTAGAAGGTTTCTAAATCAATAGGTGGCCCCACCGAGGTTTTCGGTAGTCTTCCCTGCGGGGTTGACGCCAGTAAGTGGCGTATCCACTTCCATCCCGTCTTGACGTTGTGCTCAGCGGGGGGGTGATTTTTAGATTCCGGGTATTGCCCTATGGAAAGAGCCGCAGAGTATCCATCGCTCCCGGGTAGAAGGAGGCCCGGGTCCTTGGTCCTACGAGTCCAGGACTGCACTTAACTGTAATTTACGTTCTCTAACGTTAAGTCATATTGGACGATGAATGGATTGGGTGAAATAATGCTCAACTGAGACCAGGGTGCATAGACCGAGTTTCAAACTCGGGACCTCTTGAACGTGAGGTAGACATGCTACCCCCACGTTACCGAGGCGGGCGTATGGCACGTTGCTCCATCTTGCTGGAAATAACCTTCTCTTAATTCAATCATCTTCGTAAAAATTTAGAGAATATGATGAGACGAGTGCAAACACGTATAGATGCTGGTGGACGACACTTTCAACATTTTCTCTGAGATGTAAATAATGTAACGTTATCTCCCAATTGCGTGTTATATTCTCCCAAAGTTGAACGCGTGTCGTGTTATTGCTTTAAAAGTTAAGGCCTATTGAAATGGTTCAGGTTTATATGGACCACTAAGCAAGATTATTGTAATGGCAGAAGAACATTTTTAGTTACGATATGTTTTATTGATTCATTCAATATTGTTACTCATTTGAGAATTTATAATTTAAGTTTTAACATTTTCTTTTTGTTACTGTGTCTTTGTATTTTAATTTCTCTTTGTTGTGCAGTTGTTGTGTTACTCTTTGCAGCCTGTATCGATTCCTTCTTCTCTGCGTTGCTTTAATCTATGTTACATTTATAAAATGTTGTTCAATTTTTAATCGATTAAAAACTGTATCACTGTAAGATTATCTGTTTGATGTTAGAAATGTATAAATGCTAAAACTGCTGTAAGGATCAATCTACTAAATTATTGATTTCATCAATTCCAGTAGTTTTGAACACAGTCATTTGCGAGGTTGTGACATTTGTGCTCTGTATTCGCTTAACTTGCTCGGCGCACGTCTCAACAGTACTACAGGACGCGAAACGCTTCATTCAACTGGGAGTGAATACAGAACACTCAATTAGCGTTAGCAGAGTTCTTCAGAGAAGCGAAGTGGCAGATTAAATTAGATTTGTGGAGGAACAACCAAGAAACACTTGGGAGCTGATGTGCACAAGGCATTTCTCGTCAACGTAGCCAGGTTAGGAACCTTCAAGCTAATATTATTTTTGCTGTTTTTATATATTAGGATTTGGTATGGAATTTCACAACCGAAAAAGTAACAACTTTGCATCTCTCGATGAAGTAGACTGAGTAATATTTGAGGATAAATACGACATACTTTTAGTATTGTGAAAAATAAAGCGTTGTATCAGAATTGTGTACATTAATCTTTCTGAAGAGACATAAAAAGTTGACGGTAGCTAATCCTGTTTTAATTTAAAACTGACTAAATGTTTAGCTACCTAAACAAAATGAAAGGAAGGCGAGAGGTTTATTCATTTAAAACCAAACTTAATCTGTCATAAACTGACGCAACCATTCAATATTTTTACAATAATTCACTTAACAAAATGTATAGTGCGATCCAATAATAGGTCAGACGTGCAACTTTGGGAGAATAGTGTAGCGAGCCCATTGTTCGAGGCGGCGCGGGCGACTAGTTCAAAGAGACAGGCAGTGCAGTGTGTAGAATAAAGCTCACCGAATTGGTGGGGAGAAGCAGACGGATTTCTCAAGAATTCGTGTTTGTTCTAGCCGTCTTGATTGTTGGAGAACATTCCCGAATGTGAGTAGTGTATAAAAAAGGGAGTCCTCCCGCCAAAGGAGTCAGTCGGTAATTGAACTCGCGTGCGTAAGCAGCTGTGTTGTGGTAGTTGACCTTGAAATATTGTATTGTGTACGTAACGTCATCCTGCGACTGTAAAAGTTGACAAAATGTGCTTCTAAGGAAATAAAGTTTAATTTTTGATGTTTGTAACCTGGACTTTTAATTTCACGAACCCCCAAAGAGTCACAATATAATACACAATTGGGAGATTACATTACACTATTTAAATCTCAGAGAAAATGTCTGCCTCACGTTCAATAGCTCCCGAGTTCGAATCTCGGTCAGAGTGGGTTACCAGGATAAGGTTTTTTCGGAGTTTTCCCTTATCCTGAAAGACGAATGTCAGGTAACTCTAAGCTCTATGGACTCCGAGTTCACTTGAGCATCATTTTACCCATTCCATTCAACGTCCGATATGACTTAAGGGCACTGGGAGGTTATTTGTACCCAGACCAGGCTAATTTTTACCAATATTAAAATTTGAATAATTAGAAAACTAAACATTATCAGAAATTGAAATTGGGTATGATTACTGTATAAGGATGTATGCATTTAACTACTGTATAATATTTAAATTACGTTCACATAGGTCCATGCAAAAGTGGCATAAATCACACCGTGTGTCCCGAAAAAAATATTGCACCCTATATTTCAGGTGCACTTTACTTGTAGGAATTTAAAGCTACGTGCACCAAATGTTATCCTAAATAACCTAAGATACAGTTTTATAATATCGGCTAAATGAAAATGACATATAGTTTATACTATGCACGTGAAAAATTAGCTAGTTTTGAGTAAAAAAGGAGATAATATTTTCAGGGACTGAATATTTTTTTTCATCCATTTTGTAAATCACATGAATATAAATGTTAGCCGAATGTTTTCAAGGAACATTGACAAATAACCACTACAAATTTTGTGTCAATATCTTTTATAGTTTTTGAGAAACATACACCTAAAGTATGAAGAATCAAAGTTTTGGGAAATCATGATCAAAGATTAAGCACCATTCACAGGAAATGGGCGTATCATTACGCCGCCATCTCTAAAATTGACGAATTAAAGGACTTTAATACCAGCTGACAACCTACGTTATATATCATTTTAAAGCTGAAGAATTATATAACTTTTTAACATTAAAAACAAAAAAATGGGTTTTTTGAAACCTATCGAGCTCCCAGTTCCCTTAACGTTAGAGGACGTAAATTACAAAAACACAGAGAAAATGTTGGAAGTGTCCTCCACAAGCATCTATGGGTCGTTGGTCCCATTTTCTTTGATAGGACTGTAGACACTGAAGTTTGTATGGGTATCTTCAAGACATTTGTGGAGCAGCTGGATGATATCAAACTGAGAGAAGATTATTTCCAGCAAGATGGAGCAACGTGTCATACATCTAATGACACCATGGAACTTGTTACCAGTTTGCTTGATAATTGAATAATCCCAAAAAGTCTGTGGCCTCCCAGATCCCCAGGCCTATCCACACCGGATTTTTTTCTTGTGGGGATGTCTAAAAATAGAGTGTACAAGAATAGGCCACGGATAATTGATGTTCTGAGAGAATATATTCGAAACGAAATAAGTAACATTGACGAGAATACTGTCGCGGTGACGCGCACAAAAGTTCGGTGCAAAGAGATAAGCGCGGCTTGCAGATAAAGGTATCAGACGGATAGTGTATCACTGAGATAAAAGGCATGCCAAAACAGATAAAGATAGAACACTCTGGTAACATTTTGATTGATGGAGAGCGTTCGGTTTCTTGATCGTTCTGGAACAGTCTGGAATTATCAATGGAGGTATTTAAGGAAGAGACGAAAACACAGTGGAGTAGTAAACAGGAGTAAACAGTTGTAAAGTGTTGTAAAGAGATTTTAGTTTTAAACAGATATAATCAAAATGCTGTTTGTTTTGGTCATTGACCTTGGTAGATTGTGATTGTGTACGTAACGTAATTCTACTGTAATCTACAAGTGTATTTCTAAGGAAATAAACAACATTTCGAATTTCTGAAAATTTGAATTTTAACTCTACGAACCCACAAAGTCACAATACTCTGCGTAAAACTTCAGAGAATATGGTGAGACGAGTGTAAACATGTATAGATGCTGGTGGAGGACACTTCCAACATTTTCTCTGAGATGTAGGCAATGTAAGGTAATCTACTAATTGTGTATTATATTCTCCCTAAGTTTCACGTGTATTCTATTATTGGTTCAAAAGTTATGGCCTATTGAAATGGTTCAGATTTATATGGATCGCACTATACAATCCTCAAACGTATATACAATGAAGATTATTGAAAGTTTTAGTATATTTAAACTAAAAGTAATATTAATTTGATGTTTGTTTTACGCTTCTATTAGTTTGTTTCCAAAAAAAATATGAATACACAATTTTTTTTTTCTTAAAGTGTAAGTTAAAATATTCATGCATATTCCGAACGTACTAAATCACTCTAGTGAGCAGGAGCATTAAGACATACAAATTTATTGATTCTTTAAAAGTATGTGAGTGTAGCGTCAGATTGCTTTTAGTTGTATCCGTACAGTAGCTTTTCTTTTCAATTTTTAATTCAAAGAATGTATAAATGATGATCTTGGCAGGTTGCTAAATATTTGCTTGACTAAACTTGTATATCTTTAACTTTGGTTATTGTATACCTCGTTTTGGTTTGTTTAAATACCTTCAACATTTTTACAGACGACTCCCTTCGTACTTTTTGTTCAAGAGATACTTGACGTAATTATTCCTGAGACCAGCTTTGTAAAAACAAAGCGACTAGAGAGTAAATAAACAGAAGACGAAAGAAAAAAAAACACAATAAAACAACTTAGGAGGCTGGCAGGGCAAGAATAATGTTAACATTACTGAGCAAAAAAGTGAATGGAGGTTCAAAGGAAGCTAACGGCAATGGTGAAGGAAAGAAAAAAAAGGATAACACTCGTGTAGAATGTAAACAATGAAAAAAAGTACAGAAGAAAAATCTACACCAAACACAGAAAGAAGGAGGTTTAAAGAAACAAAACAAGCACGACAGAGATACAGGGATGGAACAGGTGCTTGAGATGTCTCAAGTGGAGGCAGCATCTGCATACTAAGGTCATGATGCACGGGACTGCAACCCGGAGCGTTATTTCTTCAGCCTGCTGATGTCGGCAGATATGTAAGCAAAGCGGATGCAAATTTTTGAGAAGTTGAGGAGGAAACAGAATGTGGATGCCCTCGACAGAGCGTGATCGATATTTCGCCCAGCATTGCCCGCCCTGGCAGGCTATTTTGGTTGTCAGGTCGCACCTCAAATTCCCTTGCTTGCATCCTCCATACACTCCAGTCACGTCTATCGACGTCGACAATCTTACATTAAGATGTCTTGGGACAGGTTATGTAAAAGAAGTTATGTTATGTTCCTCGAACAATAGTTGAAGTATAAGAACATTATGTAAATACCAAACATGTTTTCTATTTCTAAAACTTGCCTAAGTATCACAGTGGATTTAAGTTCATACTGCTGTAATTAAACTTTGAAGTTTTACTAAGTTTAGATTTAACTTCTACAAAGTATACTTATTATAGTTTATTCTTCTACCTACTTAATTTTAATACAAGTATAATTAAGATATTTTAAGTATAATAAAAATACAATTCTTTTAAAAGCCTGACGCTAATCATGTCTTCTAATTCATTCTTTTGAACGAGAACGAAAGTAAATAAGAAAAAGACGCAAGATAAATAATCAAATGGAAGGATACATTATTCGTTTAGAACACTGTGAACTATATAACATTCAAATATCAACACATATTCCCAGAAATAGTTAATAAAATAATTAATAAAGGGAACTGAAACTTTTGAGTATAACATTTTGCATATACAGTGTACTAATTATTCAAAAGTTATTCAGAATGAAAAAGACTTAGTAAGCTACTCTTAGAACTTTCAAAATTTACATCTTGTTATGAAGATATTTTAAGCAGAGGTATTTTACTCAAGATCTTAAAGCAATTTTGACAACTTCTTCATTGTGTAGAGAGAATAAATTTCAAAGCCCGTCATAGTGACCATTTCTTAAGATTTATTACTAACGTCAAAATCAAATTGCATTCCTATATTCTCATTGTATCAACAAGGAGTAATACAAACATTTCTGCAAATGTTGACCCAAATGAACATTAAATAAAGAGAAGAATTTGCATTGTACAAAAGTAACCAGAGAAAGTCTTGGATGGAACTTATCAGTCTTTTCACCATAAATTCTTTAAAAAAAAAAAAAAAAAAAAAAAAACACACATAGCTCCTACACATTTTTGATTAAAGAGGTAATTTTAGGTAATATTTTAGCGGAATTTCTGTCCTACAAATTGGTATTGGTGCTTAAGATTGGTAGACACTACGGTATAATGAATATCGTATAGTAAATTGTATGTAACATGTTAAATATTATCCTGTTGAAATGTACCAAAAAGCACAATTATAGGAAACACTTTTTCTATGAAAATAGAAACAACTGGTTTCTGTAGCTTACTATATATTGAGCGACAACTGTGAATCTTACTCCCTGGTAGTACACAAAGTTTCCAGGAATTACTTTCACTCTCCCAAAGTGTACGATAAATATTTTGGAAGAGCTGCTTCTACAGCTTACAACAGCAACGAAGATAATAACAATAACAATAATGACGATGATGATGATGATGATGATAATAATAATAATAATAATAATAATAATAATAATAATAATAATAATAATAATAATAATAATAATAATAATAATAATAATAATAATAATAATAATAATAATAATAATAATAATAATAATAATAATAATAATAATAATAATAATAATAATAATAATAATAATAATAATAATAATAATAATAATAATAATAATAATAATAATAATAATAATAATAATAATAATAATAATAATAATAATAATAATAATAATAATAATAATAATAATAATAATAATAATAATAATAATAATAATAATAATAATAATAATAATAATAATAATAATAATAATAATAATAATAATAATAATAATAATAATAATAATAATAATAATAATAATAATAATAATAATAATAATAATAATAATAATAATAATAATAATAATAATAATAATAATAATAATAATAATAATAATAATAATAATAATAATAATAATAATAATAATAATAATAATAATAATAATAATAATAATAATAATAATAATAATAATAATAATAATAATAATAATAATAATAATAAATATGGAAAGTGTTCCAGGGTTTCTCACTACATCGCTATGCATTACGACACTTGTCAAAATAAGTGGTGTTGCTAAGGCAGGTTGTGCTGCTATCTTCTACTGTCATTTGTTACACGTTGCCGAACACAGATATGCTACGAATTCTTATATTAGTTTGAATCTGTCAGGCTTTCCATTTGGTCGTTAAACGTGTGTTTCCGTTAAAAAGAAATAAAGTCTAGTATAATTCAGGCTTTTAAGTACTTTTGAACTGCAAAAGTTGCAAAATTGGAAAGAGCGAAATTTGGTGCTGTTTATGTTAATTTATGTTAATTTATATTTTAAACAACAACTTTAAACTGGGTCTAACCTGCATTTCTGAAGAACAGCAGAACCCCCGGCTATGGTTACTGCTAAACTCACTGGAAAAGTCCCCGATATCATCACGACGATCGTCGAACGGAAGTTTGCGAAGTGGCAGATGCTATAGGTCTGCTGATGAGAACGGTAGTTCATGTTTTGCACAAGTTGGAAATGAGAACGTTATCGGCCCGATGGGTCCCGCGGTTGTCTAAAGACTTTCTGCTGCAGTTGCCAGCGTCGATAAGACAGGAATTCATCATTATACTCCGTTAACCAAGCAACAATCAAAACATTGGAGAAGCTTCCGCTGAATGAGTTCCAAAGAAGACAAGGATGCTTCCATCGGCCGGTGAGGTGATGACATCGATTTTTTTGGGATTCGAAGGCTATTGTACTCATTAACTTCTTGGAAAACGGAACAAAAAATTACTAGACCACTCTAAAGTTAGTTAAGGGCCCAAGTGAAGAAGTGGAAAGATATACTATCCCATTTGGCAAAGAAATAATTCTGTAACACCATGAGGACGCACCAATATATTCAGCCGGTATTGTTGCCACCCAACTACATGAATTATTGCCATATCCCCAATATGTTTGACCTACTATTTCTCCTTATTCTTAAACATAAAGAAATGGTTGGTGGGGACAAAATTTAGATCAAATGAGAATGTAACTGTTAAGACAGAGGCGTATTTTGTGGAGCTTGACATTTCCGATTTTTTGGAAAAAGTTGCAGGAACGTTTGGGAGAAGTGTATATCTCAAATAGGGAAGTATAAAATATAAACTCGAGAGGGCAGATATAAACCAGGGCAGATCCTCACTGAGTGAAGACTGACTCCCTCTGACGACCAGTGAGTTACCGAGCTGTCCCGAAAGGGCGCCCGGCGCCTCCTTGCGGCTTTCCATAGGGCAAGACCTAGAGACTAACAAGCCCCCCCCCCATCTGGTCCTGTGGACTCAAGACAGGATGGAAGTGGATACCCCACTTACGCGCCCCAACTCCAAAATGGCAAGGCTACCGATGGGAATGCCTGGTGATTTAGCACACCTTCTACTAGCCATGCAGGCTAGTACGCAGGAATATTATGACTTCCCTCAAATCCGTCCGGAGACGTACCCGATCTCCCACGGGTATCGTGAAACACTGCCCCCTCAAGTCCAACCCAATTCGAACAACTCCCAATCAGGGAGGGGTAGAATGTTCGGCCCGAGGTTCCTCTAGTAACGTCAGAGGTACCACGAGTGATAGGGGCCCGCAGAGCCCGCACCACGGCAGCTGAAGGGGACGGATGCCCTCCTCTACGAGAAATAGGGAAGTATGTTGATCAATAAAAAATTGTGTTTAGAACTTTAGCATTTCCTTTCCTTTACTGATGTATAATAAATAAAGGTCGGAGGGATGTGCGCTCGCATGCGATAAGTTACCTGGACACAGGGTATGAATGACGTCAGATGTAAAGCACAGCCATCAAATGTGAGCCATCGAAAAAAAACATAACTTAGTACTCTGGGAACTAGTGGACCATCGCTTTGCAAGTGCATGCTGACGCAAGGTCAAGGTGTAGTACAGAAGAAGACAGCTTCGAGAGTTGTGACGTATTTCAGCCGGCAGCGAGGCCTGCAGTGCCTGTGACGTCGGGCAAGAGCCGTGTAGTACCAAGTTGCCTATATAAATGGGGCAGTGAGTACAGAATCTGAGGGTTCAGTCACATGTAGCACACTCGATGACAACAATGTAGCTGTCACGTACCAAATGGAACTGTTAAATTTACGATGTGTCGGTTTATTGGAGGACAAATATACACACAATGAAGACTTGGCTGATTATTACAAGGATGTCCCACAAACCAGATTTCCGATGTTGTATTTACTTGCCGCACGGACGTTGTGTATGTTTGGCTCGCCATATGTGTGCGAACAATTTTTTTCTGTTATGAAATTAGCTAAGTTCAAACCTTGAAGTACCTAGTCAGAATAGAATCTAATGTGCAGTATTCGATTACAAATTTCCCAGACATTACGTCCTAACACTGATGAACTCGTTAAAGAAAAACGAAACAGAAAGTGTTGGAAAACGCCCACGTAATTCTGTTCTGAATGGGTCTCCATCAATTTGCAGAGAGAATTAATTTATGTTTTATTTTATTTACTTTATAACAAGCCTGACCTTCAGATAAACTACGAGTTGAAGTTTTATGTATTTTCTCATAGCACAGAGCCAAAATTTAATTGCTTATAAACTATGATCAATTGTGTAATTAAAGCTGTCAGCATTAATATTACATCATCCAAGATGTAAGTTGTACATATTATTAATATCCGACACGTTTCTGTCTTTTCTACGCTGTCGGAACCCCAACACTCAAACTATTCCCTTCTTCTTTGGCAGCAGAAACCAGCGCGGTGACGTAAGACGATAATCTGCTTTTCCTTCTGGAGCATATTTGGCGGTTAGTGCTGACGACGGAGTTGACGTCACACCGCCACCAACTGTCTTCCCATGGTGTAGTATAACGCGACTCTTATTTCCTCTTACTGTGAGGTAGTTGTCATGGTCAGGTTATACCTACCTGCCTTTGTTTACATGCGCGACCGATGACAGTACAGTCCATGTGCAGTATATCTATGGAAAAACGCACACGCCTCTGGCCTTTAATAATAATTCTGCACATATTTAAGAGTTCATCCTCTAGTTTGGTTACTGTATTCTACCTGAGTTTTCCAAATACACATTTTAGCTCTATCCTTCATTTACGCAAACAGAAATATGTCGTCACACTGAGCTGCGGAAACTCATCAATCAGCTCTATAAGAGATGTAATTAAAATATCATCCAGCATAACATAACAAGCGTGAGGATTGTATTGTGCAGCTATTTAACAGCAGTTGTGTATCTAATTTGTCAACGTTTGGATAACGGAATTGCGGTCTAATTAGTTCGCTATTATTCACTGTACTGCTTGCAGCGAAACTATCATAGTGCTATTGTTTGGGGAAGAGATACCTCGGTAATGACGCTTTCAAACGTGCATCAGGCCTCGGTGTACGTCGAATAAGTAACTACAGTTGCTTGTTAGTAACCAGTAAAATCGCCAGAGCATGGAAACGAATAAAACATATAAAACAGCTTTTCAGACAATAATTTATCTGATTACACAGAAAATGAAGCTAGTTACAGTGGAATAAGAAATATTATACAAATAAAATATCATTTAAAATGGTATTTATCAATTTAATTGCTTAGATTGTGATCAGGTTTATATTAGAAAGACGAAACGTAGTTTTGAAATCAGAAAGAAAGAACATTTTCGTAACATTAGTTATAAACAAATTGATAAATCGGCCGTGGCAGATCATTTTTGGTCATTTAACCATGACATAAATCCCGAAGTTAAATTATTAAAACAAATAAATGTTCCCATAGATTTAATAGTTTGGGAAAAGCTATTTATTTTAAAAAATAAAAATCGCGTAAAGAATTTTGACCTACCGGGAATTGATTCTGCTTTTTAGGTTTGTTTCGTCTTTAGATGTTAGTAATGCGTATATACGTAAATACATGGTATCCTTGACAACGAAGTGTGTTTGACTGAAGATGTGGGCAAATGTCCATGAAATTAATTTCGATTAGAGAAGATAGAAGTATTGTCATCAACTTCTTAAGATAAGTGGAAAATAATCACTAAATATTTTGTTTGTATAATAATTTATCTTCATCTAATCGCTCAAATACTAAGCGGAAATTTAAAAATCCGCCAATTTTAAAGTTGCTGAATTCATAACTTCTTTTCTTTTTTCTTCCTGATTACCCCCTCATTCTGCTCCATTTCATAGATCAGACTACTGCCATTTGGGTTTCCGTAGGGCATGGAATCTATCCCCTTCAGCTGCTGTGGTGCGAGCGCTGCGGACCCTTAGCACACGTGGTACCTCTGATGTTACTAAAGGAACCTCGGGCCGAACATTCGAGCCCCTCCCGAATGGCGGTTGTTCGGATTGGGTTGGACTCGAGGCTGTTCCCGACACCCGCAGGAGATCGGGTACCTCCGGCCAGGCTTCAGCCGCCCGGAGGGTGCAGAGGTTCCCGGTACTAGCCTGCAGAGCTAGTAGAAGGTGTGCCAGATCACCAGGCGGCCCCACCGAGGTTATTCGGTAGTCTTCCCTGCGGTGTTGCCGCGCGTAAGTGGCGTATCCACTTCCACCCATCTTGACGTTGTTGATGATGGGGGGGGGGGGCTCTTTAGACTCAAGGTATTGCTCTATGGAAAGAGCCCCGGAGTTTTCCATCCCGGCTGAAGGAGGCCGGAGTTTCCGGAATTTCGGGTAAACATCGCGGTGAAATGCAATTAGGGTACTGTCTTGAAGGTTTTTCCTTGCATCTTCTTCTCGTCCTACCCGTGCCTCTTTTCCTACCGAGATAATTTTGGCAGTCTGGTATCTTCTACCTTCTTGGCATATTCTAACATTTTGTTTAAATCAATTTATTGTTTTAGTAGCAGCTACTATATTTCTTTTATTATTATATTTTAATTTTTTGTTCTGTTGCAAATCCTTTCGTTCATCTCAAAAATGTAGCTTCCTCAGTAAAAGCCTTCGCTGGCATAATTATTATTGGCTTTAAATAATTGAAATTCTAATATTTATACCACCTCTAGCTGATCCTTAAAACAGTGGAACTTTTTTTAAACATCAACACTGCTGCTGCCATTGTGAGAGAGGATCGACGAATTACCTTAAGATCACTTTCATTGGGTGCCACCCACACGTTGTTGACAGAAACATTACACATGAGACGTGTTTGTGCGTGATGGGTTCCAAGACAGTTGATTCCCGAACAAAAGGACATTCGCATACAGGTCTGCATGCAGTTAAAGTTGATGATAGAGGAAGATCCGGAGTTTCTTTCAAACGTAATCACTGCTAATGAAACTTGGCTACATCATTTTGATCCTGAGAGCAAACAGCAAAGCTCAGTGTGAAAATCTCCTTCATCACCAAACCCCCAAAAAGCAAAAGTGGTTGCTTCTGCTGGGAAAGTTATGGTCGTCTCAGACTTTGATATTTATGGAAAGGTTTATCAGCATGTTGTACCTGCACACACATCAGTAACTGGACAATACTACAGGAATGTTCTGAAAACATTCCAAGTCCATATCAGGTGCAAAAGACCACATTTCCATGAAGCAGGCTGGATGCTGCACTACGATAAAGCGCGGCCGTAAATTGCCAATGTTGTTGCTGAATATCTTGCAAAAATCAACGTGAAGTGCATCCCTCACCTTCCCTATAGTCCGGATTTAGCTTTGTGTGAGTTTTTTCTATTCCCTAATTTGAAGAAACGCCTTCGTGGGAGGCTTTATCCATCATCAGAAGCAGTGGTGAAGGCTGCGGAGGTGATTTTGAAGGATCTCTCAAAAATGGTTTCCAGCATGTCTTTGAAGACTAGCAGAAACGCTGGGACAAGTGCAACGCATTCAGGGGAGACTATTTTGAGAAGGACCATCAAAATTATGAGGATGAGTGAAGGTACGTTGTCAAAAGAAGATTGTGAACATTCTTTATTGAACAGCCCTCACACTCACAACTGAAGTATCCGGCAGCAGGTTTGTCGAGGTTCGAGATGATGGAGACGGTATCCAAATATCCAAACACAGGAAGTTCTTTTATCAAGTTTTCTCAATATCACCGAAGACACTGTGCTTTATGTAAGGCTACAAAAACAAAGAGGACGGTCGACTGAGAGCTTTTAAAGGGAAGTGGAAAGGTTAGGGTTATAACGTATCTAAGGGCACATCCTCTCTCCCCTTGCGGCGCTTGTATTCAATAACGTAAGCTGTGTGGCGTAGAGGAACCGCCATATGGAGTACAACCCACACATAATGTTCGAATGTGGGTCGGGTATTTAATAACATTTTGATATACGAGCTTCTCTCTTCTTAATTACAATGCTGCTACACTTCATATCAGTTTAGTAATTTCAAGTCTCCAGAGGCCATACTGAGAGAACTTTGGCGCTAACTCTGCATTTGTCCCACTCAAATTGTTATCTGCTTCGTTCTGATCTCCACTTAAGAGAATAATTGTCTTCACTTGCAAACCCAAGGCTTAATTATTCAGAACGAACAAGATCTTTATTGTTATTCCTTTTCAACAACCTCTATAATTAAGAATTTTTAAGTCCTAATTTCAATTCGATTCATTTCAAATTTTAATACAGCAATGAATGTTTAACGTTTTATATGTTGACCAAAATTCATACGAGCTTTCAGGTATATCGAGAGATAATTTGAGTATCATTATTTTATTGCTTTGAAAATTTTGCACATCCATGTAGTTACTATTTCAAACACTAATATTTTATAAGAAAATTATTTAATTAAGTGAGTGGGAGGAAGAAGGAAGTCGGGGTGAGACGGAAGTTTCGTAATATTTTGTACCTTTGAAACTAGATAGCAGCACTTACCACAGCCTAACATAGGGGCATCCAGTGCTGTTGTGTTCTTCCGTTTTGTATCTCACTTCATCCAGTGATAAACAAGAAACTACTATCTGTAAACTTGGTAAGTACAAGCAATGTAATATTTCGTTGCCCATACGTAAGGTCTAGCACCTGATGTACTGCATGAAGCTTCACATAACCATGGTATTTTGCCATGTGCGTCTTTGTGAGCTCATGGTAGCTCGGACCAATATGACTGGTAGCGTAAACCAAAAATAAGGCTGACTTGCATCTTCCCCAGGCATTGGGGGAAGTTGAAAGTTATTAAAGAATATTGATAAATTACATATGACCGATGATGATGGCTTGAGCGACCATTCTTCAAACAATTGAAAACATTTTGGCAGCAAGCTTTGAATACTTGGATTCATCCAAACCCTGGCCGGAGAGTTACAATACTGCAGTTTGGTTCTCTCGTTTCTTCATTGTATCATGTCTCTAACATGCTTTAAATTTACAATTTAATTGCTCAATTTACTTTATTTTTTTTTTTTTTAATTTCAAACTCGTGTTGTTGCATCTTCCATCTTCCCCACTGTTAAGTCCCATGCTCTCCTAATGATGGGGTAATATGTAAGTTTTGTTGCAATTAGTTTAATTGTTCCTTTTTTATCTCCTCACATTTAAGGATACAGATTACTGTTTTTCCCAGTAACAATTAAATATACAGGCAATATTTTGAGATACTTTTCATATTTTTCTCTATTCCCATTTCCATGAAAAAAGGACCTAAACGTTAAGTATGTCATCTTCCCCCGACTTATCTTACATGTAAATAAACTGTAGACATAAGTAATTACACTGGGCAAAAAAAAAAAAAAAAAAAAAAAAAAAAAAAAAAAAAACTATTTTTGAATGTTTCGAAAACTTCATGAGGTAATTTATACTAATTTTGGGTTGAGAAAAACAAATATGACAATGACAAATTTTTATTAGCTCTAGTTTCTATGATATACACAAGGTAGAAGTATTACATATTAACGGATTGAGAGAAAGGGATACGTTTTAATTACATCCATGCGAGCAACAATGAAAGTGCATTAGATTTTTTAAACTGGTAATTGCATGCTAAGAGTTCTAAATTGCTGGAAAAATACTTCGCAGATTGCTGGAATAATACTTCGCAGATAGTCGTGTCTGAAGAGAATCATGTGGTGGCCTATTGACCTCGTCGTCTTTTAGCTTGCCTCTAGTGATGAATTTCCGCAGAATCCCTATACAAAGACCAAGAGTAATCCGCAAACATTACTTCATTCCAACGGCCCTGATATCTGTGTTCCATAACAGAAATGTCCTGATGGAATCTCTCCCCATGTTCATCACTAACAGCTCCACAACTAGGAGGGCAAAAGTCTAGGTGGGAGTGGAGAAAATGGATCGTAAGGGACATGTTGCATCCAAGGTTACGGTATTTTTGCAGGAGCACTGTCACCAAATGCTTGTAGTTGTCATCTCTTTTGTTGCCTAAAAATCCATGAACAAAACCCCTGAAGGCTACCCAAGCATCCCTTTTTCCCCCTCCAAAACTTAGTCAAATGCAGAATCCTTTACAAGTTCTTATTTGTGGTCCGACAAAAATGCCTTCCTTAACTTTTGCATCACTTAATTTCCAAAATTTGTGTTTTGTTATTAGACAGGTGTGCCAACTCCCCCAAAAAATCCCCCAAATTTAAAATCTTCACCCCAAAAAATGAAATGTCACTTTATCTTCAAAACAAGAGCAAGATTTTTTAATTCAGTACATGGAAATACACGTAAATTCACTATTTTTAAGCCCGAAACATTTTCATTGTTGCCCAGTGTTATTAACGTAACATTAATATATTATAAAATGCACTTCATTTTATTATTTTATTAGAATATAAGAGTACTTAAACAAATCATTTCGTCTAATTTTATTGTGCTATTTATGGTGGGATATGTAAAACATATTAACATAGAAACTAAATCATGGAGCGAAAATAGTTATTTGAAAATCAGAACGTAGAGCAAATAAAAATCAGGAAAAGTGCCTACATTTTATATAGTTCCACATCTGTAATAGATTTTGTAAAAATTTTCTTTACCTTAAGCAATGTCAAGTGATGTTTGTTATAAGAATTAATAAAATTGATAAAAATTCTTAAAAATACGGAATTTGCAGGGAATTGTGAAGTGTTAGAAACAAAATTAATACTTTATAATAAATTTCCTATCTGCTGTCACAATGACTCAAGTCTTCCTTTAACGCATACACAACAGGTAAATGTACTAACAGCCAAATATTTGCCCATTCCGTTGTATGGGTCACAAAAGGATATACAGTTTCTTAAGGGTATCCGTTATGTTTATAAGCTAGTGTAGTGACACTAATTAATTCTTTACCACTCCAAGATATTTCAGTACTGCATTTATTTCCAACATATATGTGTAACGTCTTTCATAACTAAGTATGCTATTTAATCTAACTTTAATGCATTTTAATGTTATCCTGCCATTAAGGTTTCCCAGAAGACTGCTAAGTTTAAACATCGTAAACATTCCTTTTATGTCAGTATTTGCGTTTTAATCTGCATTATGAAACCCCTTGGGAGTCCTTGTAGTCCTTTGAGGTAGTAAAGTTATGAAAGCATTGCTAGTATACAAAGAGACGGCGGTTATTTGCTATTTTTTGTAATTTTCCTTGAGTACAGAAGGAGATAGAAGTTGTAAGTTGAGAAGTTTTTATAGACGGGTAAAAATAATGAAGTAGAAGTTCTAAAAAGATATAAACTGGGTTACTGCTTGCTGTTCGTCCATTTGTGGGTTTATTTGCATTTACATCCGTGTTTACGAAGTACGAACACTAATTGAAGGGAAATGTTTCTCTGTTATGTTGACAGCGTAATAGATCGATATGTAAATGCATTAAGAAGTTCACTAAAGTATATGGATTTTCATATAATCTTTTCTTATCTTTTGTGATTTAAACATTTGTTATAAATTTCTGTGTTTAATAAGGAAAGCATTCCTTTGCTATAAACACAGTAATCTAGAATTGGAAATCAATATCAAGAAATGGTTATACAGGCAGGCATTCTAAAATTCCCCAAACTATGTAAATAATACATTTCTACGCTCACTTTCTTCTCGGGCAGCCAGCCAGGAGAAAAGATGATTAGATATCGACGTTTCAGGAGTTTACATCTCTCCCATCATCAGGATATTTCTAAAATGTTATAACCTCAAATGAAATACTGGATATAACACAACTATAAACAAAAACAAAACGCTATCAAAATTCACACAACACCAACTCCAATACTCAGACCATAATACAGATTCCAAGATAGCGCCCGTCGAAGCCCAGTGACTCTGGTTACGCAGAATAGGAAACTATACACAATGGACATAATATAATCCATATTACGGAGCAGCGAGGTACCTCCTAAGCATTTATCACTTTATACTTTCAACTAAAATGTGTAATAACATAAATAAAGAGCATCATGACAAATTCTAAGAGCTTATAACATTATATAGTAGCACGACCAGTACTATGCATTTTCCACCTTATACTTCCAATCAAAATTTAATTTATAAGGTATGACAACTCATAAGCATTAAACACAGCAAACTTTATCTTATTGGACTGTATCATCCTATCGTCTGTAGCAAGTACTAAATTTTCTTTTACATTGTTTACATGGTAACCTTTTCTGGCAAGGACATACTGCTTATACTATAATATTTAAGAGAACTCACCAGATTGTCCAGTTTACTCCAATTGTCACGTTTGAAGGTGTCAAATTCCCTCACACTGCAAGATTCGTTTAAAATTTTCCACTGGTAGGCTCATAATATTTCTTCTAGGTTATGAAATACTTTGAAACTTATTAAGTGAAGGAACATCAGTGAAGCTGGGATCTTGAATGTTATTGAAAAGAACGTAACTAATCGTCTCTAATAATGACTATCAATGGGTTAAAATCTCCTCACCACTTAGGTTCAAAACTGTCAATAACATCTTGTGTACACCAAATATTAAACTTATCTTCACTCTCTGTAAAATTTCTTGGATGCATTCTTCAGGATTTCGTATTTTCTGGTTGAGCTTTAATGTGTGATAGGATGGCTGATTCTTAAAAATCGTGGGGTAGGCATCATCTATTAATTTTTGTACTTTTCGAAGGGCACGAATTGGTTCACCATCATTTACAGGAAATATGTCTTCCTTAACCTCAAAGCACTGTTCAAAATAATGAATACAAACTACAGTTTTGTCATTTACTTTAAAATCTTTACGATGTATGTTCCTGGTCCACTAATCCCATTACGATTTTACCTTCGCAAATTTAAATGTCGTGTAAGGTGCACTACCGTAATTAGATTGCAGCTGGGAACACAACAACGATGCATTTTGACAATACTTCGCAGTATATATTTAGGTAAACGTTATCACTTTATGTTAAATACTTAACTATAAACTAACTCGTTAGTCACTAATTGCCACTGTAATATGAATTACATTAATTCTTCAAACACACAATCAAAGTAAACACACACACACACACACACACACACACACACACACACACACACACACACACACACACACACACACACACACTTTACTCTGTAGATATAACCACAACATAAGCTGGGCCACGAGCGCCGCCATTTTTCCTACAATCGATTCTCGTATAATGGTCTGAGTATTGGAGTTGGTGTTGATTCACATTACTGAACAAAAGACTGTTTTCAGTCAATTAAATGCCAGATCAGAAGATGCCGTGAGTATAGAAAATTGTGTCAAAGAGACTTAACTACTTAACTTGATTATTAAGCTGTATTGATCTTTGCTTCTTAATTCGATGGATTTCCATTTTTAAGGCCGGTTTCCAAGAGGAGCTGAACTGAAATCCAGCATCATGATTAAGCGTGCTCCTTTCAGAGGAAATCGCCAAAGCCTCCTTAATTCTCCGCTCCCAGTAACTGTTGTATTTTGCCAAGATGGACGTCTCCGGAAAATTGGCTCAATGGTCTACTTTCTACTTAAAGTGATATTGCAGGGGAAGACAAAATGTATGTTTAATGTCCACTTATCTCTCTCCCAAGGCAGGGAAGTCCATTCAGAAAGCTTAAATTATACATCTAAATTATTACGATTATGTTAGTACATTTGATTGTTATTTATATGCTTATTCTATCCAATTGAATGTGATTTTTCATATAAGGCCAATAGTATACATGAGCTGAAATGTGGAGTTACAAAAAAAATTAATACCATATCCAGGATATGTATCTTGGCTTTCTGTATAATATCTTTTTGGGAAGTTATGGCAAACTTCCGTTATGACCTTAAATTACGACCTATAGGAATTTCCGGAAGAATCACAAGGTGTCACAAAGTTTTGAGAAAATATCCCCGCTAAGACATAGACATTAGACATAGTCTAATTCTAGCTTTTGAATCAAGTTCCATACACGGACTATATATAAGAACAGTTAATAATAATTAATTACCTAATAGAGGTAAATACACAAATATATACCGGTAGAAGGTGTGTTAAAAATTCTCAATTGAAAATGTTCAATAGAATCTTTCGATTTCTTAAAATTTAAGATAATTTAGTTTATACAACGGAATAATAACTTCGTACACTGCGACCTGGAGGGAGTCTTTGTGTTTACCAACCCCAAGGCTTTAGGGGTGAAATGGGGTGAAGTGTGGGTAAACTGCAGGAGCTTACAGGGGGCAACAGGAAGAGCATAGGGACGCGGGAAAGCTAACAGATGCATATTTGAAGGCCGGTACAGAGGGAGAGAGGGAGGGGGAGAGGGAGAGAGAGGGAGGGAGAGAGGGAAGGAGGGAGGGAGGGAGAGACGTTTCCAAAGATCAGAATGAAAATGATTCCCTACCGACTAGGGAAGAACACCCAAGGCTAGATTTGGTGCGAATTCAATCCACGTCTTCTCTCTCTCTCTCTCTCTCTCTCTCTCTCTCTCTCTCTCTCTCTCTCTCTCTCTCTCTCTCTCTCTCTCTCTCTCTCTCTTAAATAATTTAAGTCTTAAAACGTTCGATGATGAATGAAATGGGTGAAATGATGCTCAAATGAGACCGGGATCCACAGAGCTTACACTGACCTGACATTCGTCTTTCAGGATAAGGGAACACCTTGGATAAAAGCTTATCCAGGTAACTCACTCCAACCGAGATTCGAACTCGGGAACTCTTGAACGCCAGGCGGACACGCTACCATCTACACTACCGAGGCGGACTGACTTCTCGAATGCAGTCTCATCTCCTTTGGTAACATTCCTAGCTCTTTAAATTCATTAAACTAAAGTAAAACCTGCCTAAAACGTACTCCTTATTTGCCAAAAACCTGGAAAAGCGGAAAATAAATTTTGGAAAGGAGCTATTTCCCATGTAACATTATACTCTAAGCCAGAAAACTGCCTAACGCGGAAGAGCAAATGTTTCTCGGAACCATTTGTATAAATAAGCTGATTAAAACGGATTTACTTTATGTTTAAATGGTTACAACGTAAATATTTGCAATAAATTTGTGGGCAACTGTGCTTGCATCGAAGTTCCATGTACCACAAAGTCATAAACTGTATTCCTTAGAGGAAAATAGAAAACAAACCATTAGCTCTGTCAACTCTCTTCCAACACACATGGTAAGGGTACAACGTTTTGTAGTGTGTTCATTCTCAGTTTCGTTGTTACAAGTGATCAAGTAGGAGTGGAAGAAAACTGTGAACTTTGGTGACTTTTGAAAACATAATTTGTGTGCACAAATTCTGTAAAATGCGTTGTAAATAGCAGTCACTGGAGAAAAAATTAAGGTTACTGAAGAATATATAAAGCGCAAACGTCCAGTTAAAGAATTAACAGTATTGTTTAAAGTGGGGAAAATTCAGATTGATGAGATTTTGAAAGAATAAAAATTAAGATGAGTGGTTAAAGGGAATAGTAGGGCTTGTAAAGCGTAACACAGAGTATGACGAGCTAAATTCTGCTGTATTTCAGTGGCTTGCTAATGCACTCATTAAAGGTGACCATTCCTTCGGACTAAAGCTTTAGAGACAACAAGAAAATTAGGCAAAAACCATTTCAGAGCTTCCAATGGATGCATCGAGAGTTTCAAACATCGCCTTAACATTGTTTTGAATGCTGTGTGTGGTGAAGCAAATTATGTTGATATGGGGCAGTTGAAGATCGGAAAGGGAAAATTGAAAACCGTCAGAGAAACTAGGCCATAAACTCAATTATTGTATGCAAGTTGAAATTATAGTACATAATGCAAATCAGCCTATTGTTATTTATACGATTGCTCTTCAATAAAGAATGATCACAATTTTTTTTTTTTTTGACAACGTACCCCTACTCATCCTCATACTTTTGATGGTCCTTCTCAAAATAGTCTCCGCTAAATGCGATGCACTTGTCCCAGCGTTTCTGCCAGTCTTCAAAGACATGCTGGAAACCATTTTTGAGAGATCCTTCAAAATCGCCCCCGCAGCCTTAACCACTGTTTCTGATGATCGATAATGCCTCCCACGAAGGCGTTTCTTCAAGATAGGAAATAGAAAAAAGGTACATGGGGCTAAATCCGGACTATAGGGAGGGTGAGGGATGGACTTCACGTTCATTTTTGCAAGATATTCAGCAACAACATTGGCAATATGCGGCCGCGCATTATCGTGGTGCAGCATCCAGCCTGGTTCAGGAAATGTGGTCTTTTGCGCCTGATATGGACATCCCTATAGTATTGTCCAGTTACTGATGTGTGTGCAGGTACAACATGCTCATAAACCATTCCATGAATATCAAAGAATGAGATAACCATAACTTTCCCAGCAGAAGCAACCACTTTTGCTTTTTTGGGGGGTTGGCAATGAAGGAGATTTCCACATTGAACTTTGCTGTTTGCTCTCAGGATCAAAATGATGTAGCCAAGTTTCATCAGCGGTGATTAAGTTTGAAAGAAGCTCCGGATCTACCTCTAACATCAACTTTAACTGCATGGGAATGTCTTTTTGTTCGGGAATCAACAGTCTTGGAACACATCACGCACAAATACATCTCATGTGTAATATTTCTGTCACCAACGTGTGGGTGTCACCCAGTGAAATGTTCAGTATTTTAGAAAATGGCCTTAGGTAATTCGTCGATCCTCTCTCACAATGTCAGCAGCAGTGTTGAAGTTTTCTTCCATAAGAGCAGTAATTGGAGCTCCGGGTCCACCTTCCCTTGAAATTGATTGTCTTCCCTCTTTAAACATTTTAAACCCCCTTCGAGCTGTGCTGTAGGAAAGAACAGACTCTCCATAGGGCTCCTGTAACATTGTATAGACCTCAACTGAAGATTTGTTGAGATGAAAGCAGAATTTCAAAGTCGCATATTGTTCCTCGCGTGTTACCTCCATTGCAGCGGTAGGCGATACTGAACATGTCTGACCTTGCTTGGTTCTCACAGGCGCAAACCAGGAGTATGAACAATGAAACTACTACGGCGCGTTTGTTTCACATTAGGGTAACAGAATATAATAAAATTGAATTTTAGTGCGAAAATAATAACCGTAAAAATTATGGTTATTCTTTATTGAACAGCCCTCTTACTTAATTTTATATTATTCTTTCACTGTGAACCTGTGCGACTATTTCGTGATTTCTTTGTATCCAAATGCAACACTCTGTAAGAAAGAAACGTGTGTAAACAGGAAATGAATGCAGCAATGATCGCGTTCCGTTTTAGAGAGGTTTTACTGTATTACGTTTTCTTTATCTATTTTTAATTTCTAATTTCTCCTAATTAATTGTTTTGTATCGTTTTAATATATCCTAGTTTTGTTTCAATTGGCTGACGTTAAGAATTAACCGTTGCACGTTTCATCTTCCTACACAAGAAATCCAGAATGCCATCTGCTACGTTTTGGACGAAGACAGCGGAAAACGACTGAATTAAATCATCAAGTTAAGGGAAGAGAAAGAATGTAGACAGAGCAGTGTTTTATTGGTATGTTTCCTGGCGTGTGGGAGGCTAGCGGATGTTTGTAATCAGAACTAGCTTGCCCTATTCACTTCATTGAACGCAAACACACCCACTCAATTTTATCTCTCGGTGTTAAAGTGATGTGATCAACTGTCCATGATGAATGGGGAGACCGTTGATTGATGGCCGAATTGGATACTTGCGTTGCCACCTCATCACAAGATCTATTGCATGTAGTGCTTAAGTGACGTGTGCTGTAACCTATGTACGTCACAGATTTTTAGCTTCCAACCAGATTTCGCTTTTGGGAATTGCGTTTGGAAACCTATTCAATGGGATACAATCTGATACGCCGCGTCCACATGATATTTTTTACATCTCTGTAAAATAATGAATCTAAAGATAAACTGCTATTATT